>JAQFZI010000036.1:0-31563 GCA_034695605.1 Eupelops occultus | reverse complement strand
AACGGGATATAAATTCTGTTTTATAACAAAATAACAGAATTATATTCGAGTTCATCACAAAAATATAGAAGAATTCATTTAAAAACTTGTCATTCAATCAGATGTAAAGTGCGGTTCGAATAACTTAAAAGAAATTAAAAATAACTTCTAATAAAAAAAAGGACTCAAAATATTTAAAAAAGATTTCTCTAACATTATATCCAATGAAATACTAATCCATTTTTTTATCAATTTTTTAGATTTAATATATTTATATAGAATTATATGTATATATAAAAAATAATGTTAATAAAAACGGTGCGATGAAAGAGAATAGTTTTATTTCAAATGTATTCTCAATTAATATCTTGGTTTGTTTTCATGTAAAGTGATTTTCTTTGAGACAATTCTTAGATTTTTTTCAGTTTTTAAACTAATTTTATGCGTCTTTTGTTTGGGATTTTAAGAAATATTTTTAAGCTTTAAATCAAATGTTTATGTGATTTACAATTTGTTTAATTAATTAATTGCCTCTCAATGTAAGGATAAATAGGTTTTTAATTAAAACTTTCTTCAATTGAAAGTATTAATAATTTATTTTCACATTTTGTTTGTCGACTGTTTTTGATATAAACTATTCTTTAAAAAAAAGTTCATTCAATTTGTAAACCATTTGAGAAAATCGTCGATAAATAGACTTTTATTTAGAATTACATTTAAATCGATCAAAACGTTTAACTAATTATTAGATTTTTCTCTGGTTTTCGGAAAATCAATAGTTATTTCAAATTTAATTCAAAGTTTTATCTCAAAAATTAGACAAAAAACTTTTCATCAGATACTATACGCCACCAAAAAGGGGTTAAAGTGTTCTTTCATATTGTTTTCGATATAAAACGTGAAAATAAAATAAATTGAAATTAAAATCAATTATTTGTATAAACCCTATAACTGGGCGTCTTCTCCGACCACCACAGCCGACAATTCTGTCGGTTCTACTCTTTGCTTTTTAAAGGCCGGTTCAACACTATTATCGACAGCACTTTCATCGATGCTGTTCTCTTCAGATGCGATAAGTCTGGAGTCTTCGCTTTCTATAAATTCTGAACCGAAGTCTTTACTGTCTTCTCCGTTGAGGTTTCCGTTTCCGTTCTTAAATGAGGAATCGTTACTCTTTTCTTCCACTTCTGAAGGAGAACGGGAAGAATTTTCATCAGAGACCGAACCCCTGGCCTCTCCATTTGTGACAGTGATGGTCGGCGCAGTTATTGTCGATGTGATCACTGATTCGTCTTCTTCTGAATCCTTAACAATAGTTCTTTCGGTTCCGTCGGCTAAAGGCATCTCTTTAATGAGTTCAGGCTTCAATTCACGGGCCAAGTAATGCGCCCAAAGAGCCTCATCTATTTTATGAGGTGTCCATTTGCCCTCCGGGTCTAACATAACAATCAAAACATTATTTATGATTTACTCAATAGAGAGAAACAAATCACTTACCCATTGCTTTAAGCTTTTCGGTACAGTTCTTAATTTGGTCGCTATAATTGGTATATTCTACCAAAGTATAGTCTGTGGCTTCGACTCCCGGAGTGGAAAGCATACACTCATCTGCCATAAATGGAGCATGCTCAGGATAGGCCGCACATAATATGGCTAAACAACAAAAAACAGATAATTAATTATTTTATAATAAATTTAAATATTATTTTAAACTCAATTAAAATCAAATTTTTAATATTTGGTAAAAAAGTAAATATTTAACAGAAATTGGATTAAAACCAAAAAAAGTTTCAAAACGTAATGAGAATGAGTTGAATACCGGAAGCAGTTGCCGGTCCGATGCCCTTAAGTGAAACCAAAGCATTGATAGCTTGCGACAGATTTTTAGCGTGGTAGATCTTTCGAAACGCTTTTTTGCTTGTCGTTAATACTGCTGTCTCTGTGTTTATTTTAACCAAATCCAGGAGTCGGGGCCGGTATTTGCCTCTCTATTACATAATAGGTTTAATTAGATTCAAAGCATTGACACAAAAGTTTTACCATTAGTTTCCATTTTGCTATTTGAACCAATTCTTCGTGAAGAATATGAGGGTCTTTACGCGAATGGATTAGTTTAGGCAACTGTTCCCGAAACCTGAATAAAGGAAAGACATGTACTTTAATTGATTTGCTTTTAGACGAAATGTGAGATTAAATAATTGAACCGATATTTGCATTGATTATCAATGAAACAAAAAACTCAAACAAGAAATTCAATATTCATTGAAAGAAAAGAAATCCGATTCAAAGACAGCATTAAATGCACGAAAATACGAAACTTTGAGAAAAAGCGACTTATTATCGGTTGTATTGAAATCAAGTTTGAATAAACTCTCTTTTTATTTGATGCAAAAGTAGATTCCGATAACATTTAAAGAATTTTTCGTTCAATAATTCATAACAAAAAACTATTGAAAGCCAAGAATCAAAACAATGTGAGAAGAGATTAAATGAAAACCATTGAAAATCTGTCACATTTTAGTGACTTTAACCTCAATTTTTTCAGAATTAGTGGAAAAATAATTGAATAAAAACTTGAAAAAGAAAATTGTTTTGTTATTTCGATTTTAAATAATCAAAATAAACCATTTTATGTAATCAATTAATCGAAAGAAAACAATTTAAGTTCACTTAAGAATAATTCAATTGAAATACAATTCTCTATAATTAAATTGAAATAAGATTTGATTCTTCACTAAATAGAGTGTAAATCACTAATCATTTACTGATTTGTAGAAAAGGTTTCAACAAAAATCGGTTTAAAATTACGTTTATAATTGTTAACCATAATAGCAATTCACTGAAAGCACTGGTTATCAATACAATCAATGGCTAAATATCGGATTAATTCAATCCATACACTATTGAAATGAAATTTTCTAAAAATCTGGGAAATTTTCAATGAAAACAGTGGTAACAATAGTTGTGAAACACTCGATAGGATCACTGGTGTGATAGCCCGGACCCGATAGTGAGGCAAAAACTGCTTTAACTGTCAGTTGAATATCTCGACCGACAGCTGTTCTGCTTTTTGCCAATAGTTATTCTGCGCTATCGAGTAGTAGAACCCATATAGTAGTGCACAGACTGAGAGCTGTCTTAAAAAACAAAGTTTTTTAAATGAATGACATATAACTATCTCGAATGTCATTCAACTCCAATATTGGTCTCAACAATAGATTACAATTAAAAACAAGACATGAGTTCATTGTGTCTGAAATTACGTAATAATTACGACTCACTCTTAAAACGCAAAGTCAGGTAATCATTGCATTAAGAAATTAATCGAAAACTAAACGTCAAAACAATATTTATTTGCCATTTAATCGACACAAATGAATGACAATTCATAGCAATGATAGCACTCAGAATAAACACAACAAGTGGTTTATCACAGATTTAATTTTTATTCTTGGCTTTGATCGCTACATAATCTGTGAAATCTGTTACAGAATTGTGTTAAATATCAAACACAACCACAAAACAAAACAATGAGTAAATTATTGGCTTTTCTATTGAGTCGTGTTTTAAAAGCAGATGTTCTTTGAATTTGTTATTTCATTCCTTATTTATCTGAAGTACTATTGACTCAATTATTCATTCAAATGAGTTAATTAAATATTAATAAACAAAATTAAATACATTTTTACATAAAAAAGAGTTTAATTTTATTCAAATTTCGATAATTTTGTTATTTATGAAAATTTTGCAAAAAGGTATTAAAATGAATTTAAATAGCTAGGAGACCATTTATGTGCATGATAACAACAAATATTAAATCTTGAACCATAAAAAGGGTCTTAATTGATCAATTAAACTGTACTTATACGAGTAAAAATGAGTTATAAACAATAAAATTGAGCATGCTATGAATAAAAAGAAAAATGACTGCCTAGGTAAATTATGTTTGAGCACAAAAGGAAAAGCTTTCAATGAATATAAATATTAATTTGTTTGATTTGTCTGTTGTAACACAATTGAGCCTAAAATAGAGTAAAGTTTCGACAATTGTTAGGAATATTCTGTATTGGAATGAAACGAATCATAGAAACGATAACATTATTCGTAAGTCTCTTTCAATACATAAAAACACCGAAAATAGAATTCCTTTGAAAAACAAGTTTTACTTCATAGCAATGCAAAGACTTTTTAACACAAACGGCAAACAATTTCCCCTTGAATTGCAACCAACACAAGGAAAATGTTGAAACACAGGCTTACCATTGCAAACACAGCACAGACACTAAATTTTCCAATAAATTACTCGAAAGTCACTCTTTATATTATTAAATATTTCTTCAATAATTTGATTGGCAATCGTTTATTCAATAAATAAACTTTATTGGAATCAAATATTATATTATATGAGAAGTTTGACGAACTCATAGACTTTAAACACTTAAAACATGTGTTAATAACACAATATATATAATTAAATAAACTTTTTATAAACTTTATTAAAGATTTACGAATATTTAAACGAATGGATATAAAACTCAAGGATTCTATAGTTTTTTATTCAACAAATAAAGACATAACTATTTCAGTAGAAAAATGGGAAATACTTTAAATAGAAATCCTATTACTATAGAAATTGATAAGAATTGTCCCAATACTTGTTTATTCTTATATACAACATATACTTACATATCTATAAATCTATTAAATAATATAGATATAAATGTATAGATTCTGATTAAATGTATACTCTATTAATCGAATTCATTCATTAATTATAAGAAAATATAATTAATTTTTGTTTTGTTTTAAATTTATGACGAAATAGAAGATAAAAACAGATTTTAAACCATAACTTTCTTAACTATTGATAATAAAATTGAGTCATTTTATTCCAGACTAATATTGATTTTAGAATCAAAAAGTTTTCAATTATTCTCTTTTATAACTGAATTTTGTCTCTAATTTTTGGCTCAAAATATAATTCAATTGAAATAAAAGCATTTGATTTCAAATAAGAGCCAAAAATCTGATAAATCTTTTTGAGAATAATATCGACATAAAAATCAAAATAAATGGTATAATCTAATGATGAAAGTAAACTATCTGATTCAGAAAATGTGTCCTGCTTATTTTAGAGAATCACAGCCTTATATGAATAGATTCTTAAACAATCTAAAATCACGATAATTGAGTATTTACTGAAAATATCTAATTTCAAAAATATTTAATATTTTCATTGATTTTACTTGGTATATATATATATTTATATTTATATGAAGCTAAAATTGATCTTGAAAATACTTTAATTTGTTTGTATTTGAGACAATTATCTCTCTTTGATATTAAATATCTTAAATATGAGATAAAGTACTGTAATTCATATTAATTATATCTAAAATATAATAATTAATGAAAACAAATTGATTTATGAGACAACCCGTCTTACAAATGTGTACTCAATAATAACTATTGTACGACATTCTGATAAAGACATTTAATTATCAAAAAGAAAACATAACAAAATCAAATTTATTCATAGATTTAGTATTGTTTTGGACAATAACTAGAGTATGAGTCCATTGAATAAAGTATTGGTTGGAAACAAATGGCCACACATTTACTTTAATTACATTATTTGCATATCTATAAGGAATTGTCGTATTTTATTCAATAACCAAATGACAAACCAATAGACAAAATACTTTTGACTGAAAAATTTCATTAATTTTTATGGAAAAGTCTATGGTTTCGATCCAATGATTTATAAATAATTCATTCGTTTGATTGACTCAAACACTTATGTAATAAATAAATTTATTTTATTGGTTCTTATTTCCGATAATTTGCAACAAACTATCAATAAATTCATTTCATTTAATGTTTGGAATTAAATTAGAATTCAATTTAATGAAAATTTAAACGAAAACTACTAAAAGAGTCAATTAAATGCAATTATAACAAAAATTTAAGGAGAAATTGAAGGGAAACTGATTTGACGATTGATATTATTTTTTGACAAAACACGTGAGGATTCACTCAAAATCAAAACAAACAGATATCTCATGTGCTCTAAGATTAACGAAAACAAACTTTTATTCATCGCATCTGATGTTTGAGACTATGGATAATGTATTTGAATTACATGTCAGTCAAATGCGCCCAACCCTAATAGCAAATATGCAGTTTGTACATGTTCATCTCCACTTTTAAATAAAAAGCAGATATTTTCGAGTAAATAGTTTACTTAAATAATCAACTTTTCGATGAAATTTGTGGTTAAATTCGTGGTAATATTCTTTGAAAAAATAGGGAACAGTCATAGGAATGACTCATAATTTTTTCCATAGAAAATACATTAGAGTTTGCTATGAAATGGCAGTCATAGAGAAAGACGGGGAAAATGGCGGACAACAAAGCAGTGGAGAGACAACTATATAGAAGTGAATGTAATTTTGAACAAAATTAAAACTAATTGTGTTTTAAGCGTATTGTTGGCCAACAGTTCTCAGACGAGAGCTCTGTTTTTGAGTTGAAAAAAGTTTGTGCGCTTATATCAAAATGCATACCAACTATAATGTATTGGTGTTTCACAATAAGGTATTCCTTGTTGGCTGTGTTGGGGCTGTTATGCGCTTTACTCTCGTCTTTCTCTCTCTCTTTTAGTATTAGAGCCAACATTTGAACGCATAGAGAAATGTATGGACAGTCAGTCAGTATATGTGTGTATTGATCGTAAGCCAGGCGTCTCTTTGCTCAATGCATATCGCGTTAGTGCAGTTGTGCTGTGCTGTGGAGGACTCGCCAGCAATGCATGTAACCCACTTAAGGGCATACAACGTATAGGAGAGCTGAACGCATAGCAATAGCATTAGCACTGATATCCCTTTTTATCGCAGAGCACAGCATACGAATAAAAGGCCATACAATCAATAATAAGACAGAGTCTGTAAATAAAACATATGAACTGTCTGTTAGGCACTAAACACTCACACATGAGAGAGGGCTCGCATTTTAGGCAACATTATATAAAGTTAGAAAACAATCATCTTGCTCAATAATTTGAATATTTGTCAATTGGATTGGTTTGTTAGGCTGTGCTGGCCTTGAAGTGAGTGTTCGTCACTATTGAACACTGGATTGGATTCTAACATATAATAGGTTTCAATATATATAACGTCTCACACATACCAAGTGTCGAGTTTGATGAGCTCTTCAGGTCCACCTTTCTTACTACTCCGCTGTTCCGCTTTAAGTCTCAACACATCCTTATATAATGACAGTACGTATGACCACTGTTTCGGTGTTGCCTTCGAGAAAAAAGCCAGACTTGAGTCGTTGGGATCAGCCATATTTGTAAGTCTTCTTCTCTCTATGAAGTACTGATTACTACTATTTTTCAATACACCAAACGCTGTATCGCTCAACACAACCAGCGCTCGCTCCAAACTTTTTCCACTAGACTCCGCTCAACCGGAGGAGAGGCCTAACTCTACGGTCTCAGCCTATGACTACCCTCCGCCCGTAATTTCCCCAAACAGCCATATATACCGGTTTGACAGCCTATACGACAAACCCCCAGAAACTGGGATTTTGCGCACAAACCTCACTAAACATTTTCTAAACTCTGGTTAAAGTCATTGTAATAAAACGGGATTTTTCTGTCCTCTGGTTATTGAATTCAATAGAAATCACTGAATCAGTAATTTTGTTGAATTAGTATTTACTTTATCTCTGGTTTTGAAAAACTTTTTCCTGTTTTCAAATACTGGTTTTAGCGGCGCTCCAGACGTGTATTCAGTTTTAGTGTTGTGTCAAAACTTTTTTCTCTTCAAAACACTCACTTATTTTCAAAGAATATTTTCTTATTTTTCTCATTACTTCTTCGGTACTTCTTTTCAAAATCCCGAACAGAGTTGTGGTCAGAGTTTAATAAATTTCAAAATACGTGAGAATTTATTTTATGTAAAATTCAATTTCATAATAGATTTTGAAATTAGTTTTGAAAATTGTCTTTAATACAAATCTCTGACTAAATGTAAGGAAAGTTGAGCTCAAAATTATATTTAAATTCATTCAACGATAAACTTTTGTTTTTTAAATTCCAAAATTCAAAGTTTTATTAAAGAATTTTAAGTTTTATTAAAAAATATTCATATTTTCATTACTTAATTTCATAATTTTGTAACAAAAATTAACTAGTTAATTTTATTTTATGCAAATTAATTTAATTAAACTAAATGTATATTTTTTTTAGAAAAAGAGATAATTATTTATTTATTTATAATTTCAAAACAATTAAAATCAAAAATAATTTTGAATAAAAAATTAATTTAAAATCAAATTTAATTTAAGACGAATTTAATGAAAAACACAAATCCGAGAGTTATTCAGAGAGTTTGGAAAAGTTTGTGCGAAACGAGTTGTGTCTGAGTTTTGAGGCTCTCATAGAATATTCTGAAAGTTTGTGACTCAATATAAGCAGTCATTCAGTCATTAATTGTATTCTGCAATGCATTGAATGCAACAAAAAGTTATTTTCCAGAATAAACTTTTGAACCCAAAACTTGCCGTCAATTCCAACGTTGCTATCGATTCGCAAAATCTGATTCTCGAGTTCGACATCTGTTGTCTAACCCAACAACTAAAACATCTGACATTATTCAATGGAAATTTACCCACAATTCTGCTCCAGGATCAATATTTCAAAGCATGCATACAAGTCTAAAATTAACATAATTGAATAGGGAAATTCTTTTATTCATTCTATTCAAGTTTTAGCAAGCATCAATTAGTTTTGATGAAATACTTCGCTAAACGAATTCAAATTTTCTTTTTGCCCGGATTACGATTTTTCAAATAATGATAATAAAAATTGAATCTAAAAATGTTTTCTACTTAAGAACAGCCTATTTATGTTGAATTTAGTCACTATTAAGCATTGCATATAAATTCATGTTTTAGAATTTGAATTTTGATCGCTAATTTTCAAATTAGCCATGGTTATGATTAATGATTCTCTATCGGAAAAAACTGTTGGCGGATATAATAGTGTATTAAATAATTGTAAAATATTGCAAATTATTGAAAATTGAGAGCAATGTTCACATAAAATGTTTATCATTTTAAAGTGAGAGAAGAAAATATTTTACGAAATTACAGTAAAATCGGTCGAATCTATTCAAAAGTAGGAGAAATTGGGGTCAAAAGCACTCAAATATAGCAGAACGTCGTTCAGGTCTCTAAAATGTGTTTTATGGTCGATATAACATGAGTTTGTGCTCACATCTCGTGTTCTCCATTCAAAGTAAAAGTAAGTAAATCTCTAATTCAAACAAAAGTTAGAATTTGTGAAGAATATTGTTTGCAATTTAGTTATAATTTTCAAAATTCAACATTCAATTAGTAAAGTAATAGTTTTAAATATCGAATGACAGTAAATGCAACAGAGTTTAAGAAATTGTAATTTGTTTATCCAAAAAGTGATTATATTTAGCATTCTATTAATTTTTAACCAAATTAACAGAAAATTAATGCGAATTTGTATCCATTTTCAATATGCAAATCAATAACTCAACAATAGAGGAATGTGAGGAAAGGTAGATAAAGAGAGGGAAAGGAAGGAGAGGAGAAAGAGAGAGAATAAATTAAGTTTGAGATAATCTATAGTTAGATTCTAAGTCCTGAGTTGAAAAATTTCCTTGACCTTCTAGCAAGTGTTTAACACAACAACACTGGAGCTGATATGGTCAATTTTTTTGCAGGAAGGGCGTTTTCCAAAATATACGTTTTCCATATAAATATATGGTCCGATTGGTCCTGCTTGCTTATCTGCTTGCTTATCTGTTTGCTATATACCTAAATTCCATTATCTTTGAGAAAACTGAAAATCTCTTGAAATGGAGACATCCGGTGTTGACTTCCGTTAACTGCTTCTTATCTGCAATTTTATTAGCCTTTCCTCTAAATTACTTAATTGATTTTAAATGTAGTTCCAAATAAGAGGATTCACTTAATTAAATTTTAGCATTGAACGAGTAAAATATTCAGCTTGCTAATAAAACGACTTTGAGAAAACACAATTTTACCCCTCATATTAATATTTATCAGAGCGACAATCTTACTTGGTGAATAAATTTAAGAATAAATAAACTTTGACACAAATTAAATTGATTATTAATACAATTTCTGTTAAATTAGAGTTTCCCCGAACCAACTCCCTGTCAAAAATGTAGAGAATTTTAGTTAACTATTAAATTGACTCAAATTTCAGATATCTAGGCCAAAATATAAATGATAGTATTTAGAATAATGTATACAAAGTATAATGAAATTCTATCTAGATAAAATTACACTTCTAAACAAAAATTAAGATAAAAAGACACAATTAACTATTAAAGGCAAATGAAAGATAAGTGGGACTCAGTTTTAGATGACTGTCAAGAGAGGGATCTCAAGTACTCCTAAAATGCTTCTTTATGAAAAGCTCTCTCTCTCTCTCTCTCTCTCTCTCTCTCTCTCTCTCTGTCTCTCTCTCTCTCTCTCTCTCTCTCTCTCTCTCTCTCTCTCTCTCTCTCTCAAAATTTTTAATGAATTGCTTAATAAAATGTGAGAAAAGTTTTTAGCAATAATTAGAAATAATTATTAGAAATAAAAATGAAATAATTCTCATTTAAAACAAAACTCTCTTTTTATTTAATTTTAAATTAAGGCAAATATTTGCAGAAAAAAATATTGCGTTTATTTAATTAAATTTGATTTAAACTATTTTATATTTTTTACACAACTTTTAAAAACAATAATCGATATCAAAATCAATAGTTATCTAATTGTTGTGAAACATTGAATTATCTATTTTTCACACAAATGTTTGCAGTTTTTAATAGATTAAAGCGAACAACCTTGCACCCTGTTCAGTGTACACCTTGCACAAACAGTTATCAATTTGTATCAAATAATATAATTAAAAATGAAAAGTCATAAAATATCTTCTTTTGATAAATAAAATGTGACGCAAATTAAATTATGAAACTTAATTAAAAAGATTAATTCCCCTTGGTGAAAATCATTAATTTAAAACTATTGACATAAAATGTGGACAGCTTTAGAGGGAATCCTGTTTGAGATTATTTTACTGTTACTTTTATGAACTTATTTTTATTGGAAACTTTTCTCCCAATCCTCAGAGGGAGGGATTCGTTTCTAAATGGCACCAACAATCCCAACAGACATGAGACGACCTGTTTGTCAGAATTATTAGATTTTTTTTAGAGATTCGAAATATATATCAGTTTATATATACATAGAGCTCATCATCTGATCAGTTGATTTCTATTCTATAGAGTGCTCTATATTTTTAGAATAAGTTTTAACTATTTTTGGATTTATTTTGTAATTAAACCCGCATTTAATGCATTGCTTGTGGTTTAGATAAAACACCGCTATATTTACCACAAACAAAATCAGAAAAAGTTGAGTTCAGCTCAAAACAAATATTAAAAGAGTGTTTATTCTGAGCATTCAGTTTATAATTACACAAATAATGAGGAGAGAGAGAGAGAGAGAGAGAGAGAGAGAGAGAGAGAGAGAGAGAGAGAGAGAGAGAGAGAGACCATTGTCTGCCTGATATTAAATTTGTTCCCAACAGAAGTTTGTCAGACAATATTCAGGGCTCATATCGAGTGGTGTTAACTCGGGATTATAACGCCCGGTAGCCTTCACCGCACTATCATAATGATAATCGTCTGCTCAGAACTTGTTTTAATTAGTGAGAAAGTGAATGATCTTTTTGAATGATCCCGTTTATTGTTTTGATAGAATGTCATAATTAAATGATGTCCCCATATATCCAATAATAGCGGCGACACATATGTCAGATGAATCGCTTTAGGAGCTGAACCTCATAGACAGCTGATCTCTGGTCGAAAGTCTGGCTCTCAATAAACAAGATTTGAATTACTGTAACAGCACTTCAGAGTCTATTCCCTTATTTTCTCTTAAAATGTAAATATTGTAGAATGGAGCATGCTACTACTCACAATTGAACAACAACTGTTAACAAAGAGTGCCACTATTGATGAGAGCCATCGCAAGCGTATTAAATATAAGATAGCATTGAATTACTGTTCAATTGTCTATAGTTTTAAAATAAGGGCAAAAAATTAGTGAATATAATCTAATCTTAAAATTTAAAGCACAGAAAATCGATTATTCTTTTGTTACAAATTTTTGGCTGAAGTTTTATTATCGATGACTCACAGCTTGGCTTATATTTTGGTCATATCTCTTGATAAAAGAGTACAGAATCTGTTATGACTCTGGAGGGTCTCTCTAAGGGGTTATACGATATGCCAAATGTCTGTTCCGCACCACACATGAAGCAGAAGGGATTGAAAACAGTGGTAGTTATTAACTCCAATAAGTTTTGAAATATCTTTCTTAAAGCAAACGAAGCAAGGATAATTAATTTAATTTAAATTATTTTTTTCCCGTTTAGATTAGATGTGTTAGGAATCGACTGTTTATTAATTAAAAAACACTTTAAAGGGATATTTAAAAAGATGTTTGCAATAAATCCTAATTATTGAGAACTTAAATAAGAAATGCAATTATTTTTCATTATAATCGCACGAATTATACCCTCTTTTAAATTCATATAATTTATCAATAATTAGGTGTAATTTTGAATCACTAACATTGAAATTTTTAAATTACCTTAATTAAGATGCAAAACTACCCTTTCGCTTAATTAGACTTTATTTTAAATTAGCTAGAATGCTTTAAATGACCAAGAATGTAAATTAGCTTTCACATTTATAGTTAGGATTTTTGCCTTTTCTTACGGAGTTCTGCTTCAAATGATACTAAAATATAATTAAATTAATAATTTTCTCTGATTATAATTATCACAAATAAGTTATTTGAAATAACAAGTAAAACTTTTGCTCTTCTAATTAATCAATAAGCTAATCACCTTGTCTATTCCTAGTCAAGTTTTAAATATATAATAATTATTTTCTCTCATATATTAGTCGAAAATAAATTAGATTTTTTTGCGGCGATTTGAAGAAGTCTTTATTTTTCTTAAACTTTTTAAGACTCGAAAAATAGGTAAAAGCCGTGAAAAATAGCACTTAAATGAGTGAAATGTCAACATTAAAGTTAATTTATAATATTTTTCAAGAACTGTATGACATTTAAGAATATATTGGATATAATTCTAATTAAAATCGGATCGAATCCTGAGAGGGGTCTCTAATAATGGATTTGGAGGGCTGTAGACCATCAAAACAGGCGTTATCTCATGACCTGAGATTACATCAGGAGAAGAAGTGTCTGAGAAAAACTTGTTTCAGATAATAGAACTTAAGATCTCTTTTATAAAATATATTTAAATAAATTTATTTTCGAGGATATATTGTCTCGAATATGAAAAATAGTCTAATTTTCAAGTGTGGGCTATATATCCCCAATAGAGGATTCGCCTTAAAAGTGAAATTGTCCTTAAAAAACAACTTTCTTTGTATTACTTCCTTAAAATAAATCGATTTTTTCCTTTCTATTATCACTTCTTCGGACAATTTTAGGACACCACCACTCCCTTCAATTGGTATAAAAAAGCGATGAGACTCGAGAAGAGAGTTCAGTTCAATTCGAAGTTTCTTAGCTTTCGATCGACAAAATCTATTATTTTTCACATTTTGTGTAAAACTCATCGATTATGTTGAGAGTAAGTGAAGTCATTTTACTTTATATTTATTGTAAAAGTTATTCAATTTCTAAATTAATTCTAAAATTTTTGATTCTGTGGTGCAGTTTGTAGTCCTGTCTCTGACCATCGCTTTCGTTAGCGCTAAGAGCTATGGCGGTTACGGCGCAGAGGGTCTTGCTTTGACCACTGGCACCGGATATGCCCAGCCAGCCCTGCTCCGTACTGCTGTGGCCCATGGACCGGTCAACGCTGCCATTCAGAGCACACGTACCGTTGAGTTCCTTCCTTTGAGCCTTCCTCAGGAAATCGCTGCTCCCCAAGTCATTGAAGTCGAGCCATTTGACCAACCCGTGCATTTGATCTTCAAGTCAAACACAAGCCCACTCCTGGTCCAACAGGTTCACCAACAGGGACCACCTGCTCAACATGAGGCTACCCGATCTGAGGAAGAGCCCTCACATTTGTTGCACGAAGTGTACAAGCCGGTCGTCCAAGAGTTCCGTGAAGTCATCCAACCATTCCGTAAGATCACCCAAGAGGTCAAACCTGTTGTCGAAGAAGTCCGTACCATTGTTGCCAAAGGAGAGAACTACCGATCTGCACCCCAAGTTCTTCAGGCCGAGCCTATCCTGAAGGCTACTCCAGTTTTGGTCAATGACCAATTGGGAGCAAAATATTAAACCATTCCATTCATCACTAAATACATGAAAATATATATAAACCTTAAAATTATGTCTTAAAAAATACTTTGAAAAAACTGAAGAGTATTTAATATAACGCTTTCGCAATAAAACTCATTTTCATTACAAAAAATAATTTTTTTTAATTAAATGCAAAAAAATAATAAAAAAGTTGTGAAAAAAATCATTGAAACAAATGTTATTGAATTGAGTCAATGCTATGGAAAGACTAATCAAAAGTAAGTCAATGAAAAAGTGAATCATTGAAAAAATGTGAACCAAAAACCTTAAGCCCAGAGAAGTGGAAAAAAGTTGTTTCGCTGCTCATCGCTCTATCATTGCTTATAATTTTCAAAATAGACGGTTCATTAATTACAAGACGTGATTGGCGGCCGACAAGTGGGTCAATACAGACGGAGTGCTTTTGCCTGTATGCCAACCAGATTTGTCGGTCAGTTTGGAGCTATGATCGGAGTCAAAATCAATGGTCTGTTTCGCAGTTTTTATTAGTGTTTATATAGAGATCGGAATAAAATGTTTGAATGCAATGGAAGTCCAAAAATGTTTTGATGCAGAAAACAGTTGGGAATACCTGATCGACAAAAACGATTTAATCAAACGTAACGTTTTATTCAAACATTTTTTGCATCGAAGGGGATATCATTGAGGGCTGCGATAAGTGCGTGCAATTAAACGCTCGTGTTTTGGGGACCGCCAGGTGTAGAGTATGGTATGCTAATGGTATGCAGTTTTGCAATCATCAGATGCTAAAAACTTTGTGTATGCAATAGTGAGCCCAGAGCTCAGGTAAGATTGTAAAGTAGTCAAAGTAGTCCAGGTGTTTGTGCAGTAGTTTTTGATAATAAATTGCACTCAAAAAACGGAGTGTTTAGTCAAATACAGACTAAAATTGAGAGGAGAATAGCAATTGAACCCAAAGTTATGAAAGGAGACCAAAACCTGAACATATGCTCAGTTTAATAGGCAGAGAGCGTGTGCCAGAAGTTTGGTGGCAGGTGTGGGACACGAGCCCCGCACACGTCCAGCCCTGCGAGCGGACGGTGAAAATAGCTCTGACTATAACTTTTAGTATTATATTCTAAGGTTCTTTCGTTTGACGTTTCACTGTATGTGTGATTGCGTTCTCTGGGGTGGAGTTTAGGTCCGCTTCACTCGTTCAGAGCGCCGACTGTTTTGATATTGTTTTGTGAAGTCGTTCCCCCTCTAGATTTTGACATAATTCCTATCAGTTTTGGTTTCGAACACATTTCATAATAGAGTAAATGCAGTGTCAGATAGTATGCAGTGCTGAAGACTGTGCACTCACTCCACAGATCACCACATTTTACACTTTATGTCTGATATGAAAACTATTGCAACGAATGCACCAAAAGTTCATTACTTTCTTTTGATTCAATACTAAACTTTTTTTTGCATCGATTTTGTGTTTTAATAGAAAAGTTTATTTATTCCAAATTTCTCGATGGCTGTGGTGTGTGCCAGACATCCGATGCCTACCAACGGGTCGGTGTTCTCCCCGTTGATCAGCTCATCCAAAAAATTAAAGATCAAGTCTTCCGTCAAAGAGTCAATTGAAGATTGGGAAATACCACTGAAAGATATTCTGACTGGTCCTAGAATAGGGTCAGGATCTTTTGGTACAGTATATAGAGGTCACTGGCATGGACCGGTAGCTCTGAAAAAGCTCAATGTTTCCAACCGTAATACCGCTCAGCTTCAGGTCCGACCAAATTATAAATAATTGCAAATCAAAAAGATATTGATTTTTGGAATAATTGAATTGAATAGGCCTTCAAGAATGAAGTGGCAGTTCTTCGGAGGACACGTCACGTCAATATTCTGTTATTCATGGGTTGTGTATCTGAACCTCAGCTAACAATTGTGACCCAATGGTGCGAAGGGTCGTCACTCTACAAACACTTACATATTCTGGAAACCAAATTTGAATTAAACCATTTGATGGATATATCGCGACAAACAGCTCAGGGAATGGATTACTTGCATGCTAAGAATATTATTCATCGAGACCTCAAATCTAACAGTAATTTAATTATAATTTTTAAGACTTGAAAACAAAATCTAATGAAAACATTATTTGTTAGACATTTTCCTTCACGAAGACCTGACAGTAAAAATCGGAGACTTCGGTTTGGCTACAGTCAAAAGTCGATGGCAGGGTTCTCATCAGTCCCGTCAGCCTACCGGCTCGATCCTATGGATGGCCCCCGAAGTAATTCGAATGGAAGAACCGAATCCTTACTCATTTCAAAGCGATTGTTATGCTTTCGGGATAGTTATGTTTGAGTTAGTGTCCGGACAGTTGCCATACAAACATATCAATAATAAGGATCAGTTACTCTTTATGGTCGGTCATGGTTTAGTCCGACCCAACCTCATGCTATGCAAAAACGATACTCCAAAAGATTTCATACGTTTGATAGAAAATTGCATTCATTTTAATAGAGAGGAACGACCACTTTTCATACAGGTATTACTATTTTTGTTGTTCTCATTTTGATTGCAGTTTTGTTTAATTCTTCATTAAATAACTCATTGTTTTTATTCCTGTTTTAGATTTTGGTAATTTTGGATCAGTTGATAAAATCAATGCCTAAAATTCATAGATCAGTATCGGAGCCCACATTAAGTCGATTGCATTTGCAATTAGATGATGACTTTGATTCAATCTGTCCCTCACCTAAGACCCCTCTGAGCTCACAATTGGGTTCATTTCCATTCTTCACGACTGGAAATATCTGATTAATTACTAAATATTTATATTTTAATATATGAGCGAAAAATCAAAAGTTGTTTAGTTTTTGTTTAAATAGTTTTTTTGTATAGAAATTAATTAAATTTTTATATAAATCAATAATTAATTTAAAAATAATTTAAGATATAATTTATATATTTTTTTAAAGCCAATCATTCCTTAAGGAAAAGCACTTTTTATTTAATTTTTGATAAATTTCTATGAAATTTAAATGAATGTAAATCTTATCCTTCAAAACAAGTTGAAGCCTATCAGTGAAAAGTAATACAAAATTTTCATCCAAACAATCAATTATTTTTTAATTTAATGTATTTTCTGTGATATTTAATTGAGTGATAACCAGAATGAGCTCAGAATGACTTTGAATTTAATTATTTTGTATTTTTCTAAATAAAAATATTTTTTTTCTTGACTTAGTTCTGGTAAACGGCTAACGATTTTAATGCCATTTTTGTTTGTATAAAATATTTCACATTATCTTTGATTTAAAACACTGTTTAAGAGTTTTAAAATTCTTTATTTACTGAACTAATTATAACAAAACTGTATATCAAATATCATATCATTTATTGAATCTCTTTTCTAATCAATAAAATTCTTATTCTTCTATCGATTCCTTAGATTTAATTGGAATTTATTTTGTAAACTATGGGATAAAAACACTTGACTTTTATTACTTCTGTTCCTATTGTGATAATAATTAATGGAAATTTCAAAATTAAAAAAAACCTTGCTATTTTATCGATATCAATTTATAAAACTGGATACTCTATTGAAATTGGATTTTGCGGTTTCTTATTATAACTGATTTTTTTGATAAATTGATGAGAAAACAAAACATTCATCGATAATATTAATCTATTCTTTAACTAAAACTATTAACTGATTTGTTGGCATTAATTGGATTAAAGTTAAGTGTATTTCAAATATTTATTTTGAGTGAAAAACCAAAATCTTGGATCAAATTAAATGTTTTTTTCCTGGATCCAGACCCAAACTTCCGGGTCAATAAACCGGTCTTTTATTTTTGCAAAAGTCACTAAGGAATAGATCAATAATATTTGGAAAATTTTTGAAAATATTTTATCCTAGGATACTCCAAATATAATACAAATATTAATTAGTCTATTCAGAAAGCCTTAGAATATATGAATGATAGCCATCCCTGATCAATACACACCTGGTTATATTGTTATTAATATTATGAAATTCAAGAGAAAACTTGTTTTATTCAGAGATAGGCTTTTAATGGGGGCTAAAGAGGGAAGTAAACAATTAAACTGAAAACATTACAAATGTTATAATAACGCAAAAATAATGATTCTGTCCCCTTACAGCTTACATGATTCTGATACAGTATTATACCCATTGCAATCTTAGTATGCCCAGGGCTTTTTTATATCTAAAATTCAATCGATTAGTAGCGCTGATTATATTTCTAATAAAATTAAGAATTTTGTGGAAATGTGTGAAATGTTATTTAAAAGCGTTGATGAGTTCAATAATGGGATAAATTGTAGGACAAATGCAATTATTTGATTGCATTTGCCATAAGTTACAACCGATTTGTTGCAGACGTCTGTCTGTTGATGTGATACCTAAAAACCAGTTCCAAACTCATTGCCTAATGATTTGCTCAAACAGTTAGGAAACGGTATTTTCAAAATTATCTTCAGAGTTGAAAATAACTGCAATTTAATGAACTTTTTTAGAGTCTTATCGATAGCGCAAAGTATGTCAGACTTTCCCTGTGTTTTGCCTCTAATTTAAGACTACTTTTGTTACTATTGTAAGACCTGTGCTCTACTCTTATTCAAAGATTTTACATTCTTTGCTATTCAAAAGAGGGAAGTAAACTAACGGTACGCCATAACTTTTGATATAATTCAGAGGTCATAAAGCAGGGATGGGAAATAGGGATGGGCCACTCAAATGGTACAAAGCAAAAGTATTTTTGAATATATTTTCACATTCTTTTAAAGAGATTTTTTTTTAAATTTCAAAATAATTTTAATAAAATTATTTCCTTTAAAAAGTTTATAGTTTTTTCCCAAATTAAAGTGTAATTAAAGGGTTTAGAAAAACGTTATCTAAGTTTTGATTAATTTGCAAGTTATTAGTCAAACACTAATAACTATCTAACGATTAATTTATTTTTTTAAATGCATTAATAATAATAAAATTTGAATAAATTTAACCACAAAAAATTTTTTTGCTAGATAACAATAATAGTAGCGAATCACTTCGGTTCAAGTCTTTATGATAAAAGTATCTGATAAGTGAAGAAAATTGGGGGTCTGTAGGGAAAGCATCTGCAGGTTCTAATACCTTATGTTAACCTGAAAATTTTCAAAAAGCCCTCAGATTGGCCATCCCTTATAGTGTTTGAGGCTTTATGATAGTGAGCTAGATAATCATATTTAATGTCACCATCTCTTGATATAATAACCTAATACTTGGAATTCTTTTGAAAAATGAGAAATGAGCATGTTGATGTTCATGTTTATGTATATTACTTTCTATTATAATATTAATTATTATAATCTGAAAAGAATTTAAACTCTATTTAATATAAGTTTTTATGTTTGGCCGACTCCAGTATTTGATTCATAGATCTTTTATGAAGAAAATTATATAAACGAATGTACTTTGTTGTATTGTATTGTACTAGCATACTTTACTTAATTAATAGGAAGCCATAAAAGTTATATAATTATTAATTAATAAAATTTGAATGAATTTTGATTAAAATTGAATTAATGTTTATTTCGAAAGTAATTCAATTTAATGAAAAATATGGGAAATTATAACAATTTTATGTAAAAATTTTACGTTTTATACAAAATTTGTAATGAATACTAAAATTTGTTCAAAAATCAATTATTCGGTTTTAATAGTTGTTTGTCATAACAATTAAGGCCATAACAGGGGTTCTCACATAATATACTTCCAACAGATTTTTAAACCAATAAAACTAAAAACTAACGAAAATCTGAAATGAATTTACAGAGCAGTGGTTATCAACCTGTGGTCGCTTCAACCACTTTAATGCAAAATAAGCTAATTTCCCACACTATTCCAATTCCTAGTCAACATTTAAAATCGGTGCTGTTCTCAAGATAATTAAAGGAGGGGTTGATTCAGTTTAGATATTTGTAAAATTATGAACTGTTTTAATAAAACCTAAAAATAATAAAATAAATATATTATTTGAGCCTAAAATGTAGTGAAAATAGAGAACAGAATTAATTAAATATTAAAATAAAATTTGTTCTAAAATATTGCCAAAGAATATAAAACAAGATATTATTGGATCAGACGTCGAGATTGAGTCCTGAGTTCATCACTTTTGCCGATAAAAATGTTTGCAATGAAAATATGAAAGGCTTCGGATTACGGATGAAATCCAATTCCTTTATAATAAATCATTTATTCATGAATTAAGTGACAAATATATGGATTCGATGGTCAATACCTTATCCTCTTCTCCATGAAAGCTGAGCCAAACGAGTCGTTTATTGTCATCGTTGGTACCCTTAAGCTGTTGGAAAGGCATTCTCCACAATATATTCCTTGTGTGGGATTCCTCTAAAGTGAATCCCTTATCGATGTTAACTGTGAGAACACATTCCATGTTTTGATGAATACATGCTTTCGATTAAAAATAAATTTAGAATTAATTTCATTGAATATTATTTGAGATATAAGTTATTGAACTCATATTCGTGACTAACAATAGTTTCAATAGATTTTTAAAAATTTATTCAAACTCTATAAACAATTCTTGGCATAAATGAGATACAAGAGCACAGAATAAGATAAATTAACTTACAGAAACAGATCTCTTTAAGAGCGACGGCAGCGCTATGCGCCCCTTTTACTACAAGCCGTGCCCAAGTGGCCAAATCCCTATGACTTTCGGCCCGCATTGTCCGACAATCGATACCACGAGTTGTGCCAATTCTTAGCGTAAAAGTAATACTATCTGTAAATCCAGGAACAACGAGTCTACCCCCAGAATTAGTTGATTTCGAAGACATAGTTAACCCAGGATTTGTTGAATGCGTGATGAAACGGATGTGAATCAATGGAAATGTGTGGACGGGTACAGCCCACGCTTCTCGAGTCCACGGAACCAAATCATAAAACAAAAGGTCTCTATTAGTAATTGCAAGGAATACAGGACTCCATTTGAAATCAGGGCTTAATTCTTGACTCTGAATAAAACAAATCATTGAATTAGTTATCTTAATATTGGGCTAAGAATAAGACCTTTTCGTAGAGCCACCCCATGTGCATTAGTCGGGCGCCATCGAGAAATTCAATGAGAAGGCGATTGGTCTCAATGACTGCCTGAGCCATAAGGCGACAACAGGCCGAGTGAATGGCACTAAACCAAGTATTACATTGAGCCGAATCAGCACAGCGTAAGATACACTTTGACTGACGGTTTGGCGAATAAATAACTATTAAATTGTTGTGATTTTCATCATATTTGCCATTATTTGACTTATTGTCCACACATTTAGTCAAATGACATAATAAAAGGGGAACTGTTTTTGTGTCACTTTTATGTTGACTCGAAATACTTGAATCGGAACTAACTTTGTTTGAGTTCTGGAGAAACTCCTCTCCATTGAAACTCCAGCCAATGTCCGCCAAAATGGAAGCCTTTCGGAAGTAGGGAATCACTTCTTTCAAGTATTTGACTGAAATGAACGGAAATGACGGCACAACTGGTTTAATACAAATTCAATACAATTGGAGACAAAATTTATTTTTGTTTTAAATATCATTCGTTTCATGCGATTCACGAATGAGTTTTTGTCAGATTTAGGTATCATTTGTTTGCATCAGAATTAGTGTCAGTTTTAATGATTGATTGCATGCATTGACCACAAGAATAGCCGATCGCCAGAAAGTCAAACATAAGAGTCGGTAAGTGATTAAAATAAAGAATAAAAAGCAAAATATTAGAAATTATAATAAATTTTAGCAAATTATAATTGAAAATGATATGAAGGGCGGCACAGAATAGACATATGTTTTAATGATATTTGAAAGATTGAATAATAGAATTAATTAAATAAACAATTTATGATTTGAAGGACAGTCATAACAAATATAATAAGTATTTACACAAATATCAGGCGATAAAACTGATGACAATTCAAACCAAATTGTATTCACTTAAACACTGAATATATTATTAGAAAAATTATATTTATTTGACTTCTGTTAAGACTTCTCTATAAAACTCTTTAAATTATTTTTGAGTTTAAGTTAATTATAGTTTGAATTAATATTTTTATGCAAACCTTTGCTCTCATTTAGAAAAGTTTGCAAATATTTGAATCTCAAAGGAATTTGTTTTAAATATTAATAAATAATTTCCTTAAAAATAGAGAAAAGTGTTTAATGAAAAGCAAATCATTAAATAGAAATCAAAATACTTTAAACGGTTTAAAGTTTAAACCCATTAGACCTTAAAATTAGTCCAAAAATTCAAACAAAACATAAGAAAATAATTGTCAAAAATTTGAGTAAAAAAAAAGTTTAGGTAAAAACGTTTAAAATTAAGGATAAATACATTAAAAATTAATAAATGTTTTGAATAAATCATAATCAGTTTGTGTCATACCTTCCAGAGTGACCACATCGCCGGCATTCTTAAGGGCGCGGACAGCCTCGTCATGGGTGGCGTCCCTCAGATCCCATTCATTATTAACTGAAAGGATAGCGTCGCCGACAAACAACTGTCCGGTTTGGTCGGCAGACATTCCCTTAAATATTTTGGAGACAAGAATCGGCATTTTGTTCTCTCGGCCCCCTTTAATACTGATTCCCAGACCAGTGGTGTCTGTCTTCTGAATGCGAACAATACGTCTTTTGTGGGCCAAAGTGTCGGACACATCGGGTGTCGGAAAATCATAACCTGAGTCACCATTCGTTAAGTTTTGGTGATTATTAGTATTACTGTTATTATTATTATTCAAAACGTTTGCATTTAATGTCTCGAAGTTTTCGTCGAGAGTTATCTGTAGGCAGTCGTCGGCCAATCGGACCAATACTTTATACCAGTTGTTTCTGACCAGGATATCCAAATAACCGGTTCGGTAGTGGATTTCCTTCGTCTGAGAAGCCATCGCCGGCAACACAACATTAAAAGACACACACAGTTGGCTACAGATTATATTTGATCCCAAAATAAGTATTGAATATCATTGAAAAGGTGTCCACAGATTTGTTTAATTTAATTAATAATTTCCTGCATTTAATGTTTGTGTTGTGCGCAACAGTAGACCAGAGATCACACAAATCACACAAAATCTCAATGTTTTAAATTGCATTACAATAGCAACGCTTTGCGCAAAACAAAACTCAACCCTATTTTTCTGTTCACTCCATTCACTATAACTTTCATTGAGTTTTTGGGCAAAATGTCTACAAAATATATTGAAATATTGTACAAAATATGACAATTTGTCTGATGAGGGGTTAAAAGTGTAGTCAACCGTTAAGTTGTTGTCAGTTATATATCGGTTACTATCGATATGTTTATCGCAATCTAGTGATCGGTTAATAAATCTTTTGCCGAAAACTCTTTAATAATATATTAATTTAATATTTTCACGAATATTAAACACTTCTTGTTTTGATTTATGGTATTTCACGTCTCATATAATAAAATCGTAAATCAGATGCAGATTGCAGTCAAGTATTTGACAGAATTTCAAGAATTTAGCAAGAATGAAGCACAAAAATAGAACAATCACAATCACCTTGATTAAATGTTTAATGTTTCATAACTTTTTCAAAAAGATATACAGAATTTGTCATAATTTCTGATTATATTTCAAATGAATTTTTACACAATTTTTTCTCGATTTTATAATTTATTAAATCTTGAAAAATAAGACTAAAGAGACTTAAGAGGAATAATTTAAATTTAAATTTTCAGTTCTAATACATCAATGATTCGGTGAATTTCGATAGATTTCGAGGCAAACAATTTGATTGAATAGAAGATAGAAATATTTGTTCAGAAATTCAGAAATAAGTGAAATTTTATATCTATTTATTATTTAAAGAACACCTTGAGCTGATCTGATTTGAGCACCTGCGGGTGCGCTGCTCAGAGTACCTGGCTCGTTGGTCTCAACACTAGCTTGGAATCCGTTGACTGGGTCTACGACGTACGTAACTCTTCTGCCGATACCATTAGCCTCTCGGTAAGAGTATGATCCTCTGACATTACCGTTGCCATCACTAGCTTCCTCTCGAGTCCATTGGGTTCCGAACTCATCAGCGGTATTATAGGCATAAGAGTATGGTTTAGGACTGTTGTCTTCCAAAAGACCACCAGCAGCGAGACGGGCTGCGATGGGAGCAGGTCCCCATTGAGCGTTGGCGACGGCCACTAAGATTGAAAGACTGACGATAATCTGAAACAATCATTTTGTTTTAAAACGCAATCAAATCAAATTGAATTTCACACATATTTTCCACTTTATGTAAGATTTTATATCCATTAGTTATTTAACAAAATTATCAATACTTAAGATTGAATTAGTAAGTATCATACCTTGTACATTTTATGAGGTTTTGTCAAATAATCCTTGAGATGATTTCACTGAAAGAACTGAAACGACTGTGATTTGATCCATAATTTGTTGAGCTTTTATACAACTTTTGATATCAATCCTTTTGGATCTTCACTCTTTTTTTTCCTTTTTTTCATAACCAGATCAAAACCAATTGAACTTTTTATGTGACATTCACTCGAATCGAAGCAATACTTACTCTCCATATCGAGAATGCCTTAAATCGATTGAAGACTTAGATCGAAATGATTTACTATATTATCGCCGAAAAACATTTACCTTTTTTCAAAGTTTTTTTTGTTGAATAACTAATTATATGAATATAAATGAATTTTTATTGATTTGGTCATTGAAGTCATCAAATGCTCTGAATTCTTATCGCATATCACTCTTACACTCAGAGCTATCGAGAGATCGCAATTCAAAACTTCTTAACTGATTTGACTTCATTTTCCAAATCATTGAAAGTTGAATCTTCAGGAAAATTCAAGTTTAATATTAATTTAACTTATAATGAAATATCAAGTAATTAAATTTGATGTTAAAAAAGTTACTTGTTTTTATTTCTTAATAAATTACGAAATCATTTAAGATTTCGATTTTTTATAAATATTTAATTAATTTCATAAAAATTGATTAAAAATTTCAATAAAACACTGTTTTGTTGTGTTTGGGAATTGTGAGTTCCTGGTAAATTATTTTTCAGTGAAACTTAAAAAACAACAAACTAATGATATTTATCCTGGATTACACCCATGAAATATGCTAATTGGAATTTTGATTGATAAATTTTGAAAGAATGAAAAATAAAAGGGTTATATTGTTTAACACGTTATCAATGATATTCTGAGAACAATTCATCATAAATTAAAGGTTAATCACTTTAACAATTGTAATTTGCAAGAACACAATCCGATTCCGAAGAAATTATTTTGAATTTTAATTGCTATTCCGCATTAAAAACGATGGCAACGACTGTTCTGAAACATATTGTCTGAAATAATCTAGCTAATTCAAAGAAATTATGTGATTGAATCAAAACTAACGAATTTTGTTGTCTATCAACAAAATAATTAATAAAATAATTTAAATCCTAAAATAGAGACTTAATTTTAAATCCAATAAATTACATAATTTTAAGATCTAAATTTAACAATGTTAAAAATATCCTTGTATAACCATTGTTAGAAATTTTCAGTTCTTGTAAATGTGTCAGATTCCTGAATATTCATATTTTACAAAATAAAAGTTAAATTGAGTTAACTTTAAAATAATATTTGTTTAGGATTTGGGGT
Source organism: Eupelops occultus (assembly GCA_034695605.1). NCBI lineage: Eukaryota > Metazoa > Arthropoda > Arachnida > Sarcoptiformes > Phenopelopidae > Eupelops > Eupelops occultus. Next base: position 5,503 of record JAQFZI010000036.1, on the reverse strand, counting down.
TAATTATAGTCATTCAATGAAAGAATGTCGGAATCTTTGAAGTAATATTGAATTTTTGCTTGAATTAAATGCTTTCACTTTTTCCCACTAATCTATGAATAGTGGGTTGTTTTGAATACTAGTTCACTGAATCACACAATCAGTTTCAACAGTTGTGCTGATATTTGTGTGAATTATGAAACAGGTGACTTTATCATTGAAGATAACACATATTTGCATGTGTCCATGCTTCTTCAATACCTATATTAAATCAAAGTTTGTTTTTTAATCAACAAGATGATTTCATAATTTTTGAAATTAAAAAGTTTTCCTCATATTGTTTGATGGATTAAAAGATAAGACTGGAGTTGGGATTGATTTGAATTTGAAAACAATAATTGATTGAAACAAAATTTTAGTTATAATAAAGAATCCATTATTTCTTAGATATCTCACATTTCATTTCATTTCATTTTTAATTAAAATAATTATAAGAAATAAAAAAAATAAAATTTATTGTAAACTTCAACTGATTTAATAAAATGTGTGTCTAATAGTGATTTTCTCGCAAACAATTTGCACAATTTGTGAAACGATTATTGAATACTTGATTAGACTCTGGGCTTAATCTTAACTTTCATTAATCATTTGATAAGTTTGACATATTTTCATCCTTTAAGTATTAAAATACTTAATACTTAAACTCAAATAAAAGTTTCGACAATTTCTTAATTACATGTAATGATTGATATTTTTTTTATTTAAAAAAATCAACTCTTCTTGTTTGAAATCCAAGGTTACAATTTTTATTTGGTTATTGTGAGGGGTCATTCGTAAAGATTAACAAAATGAGTAAATCTAGTTTCTAAGCTTAATGAACTAGATCTCATTTGAGAGCATCTGTGGATCTCAATTTCACTTTTATTTCATTTTTTTTTTATTTAATAGCAATTTTGTAAATCAGGAGAAGATATCACTTCCTTTAACCGCAGTTCAAATGTTTGTAATCAATAACCGAAATTTAATTTACATTTTTCTAATCTAATTACTAGTCTTAGTCTTAAGTTAAGACATTTGAAGCCATCAAACGTCGCTTTCAATTATTAAATCGGCTTTAATTCTATAAACTTTTACCTCATCTCTACTGATATTTCGTGATTCACTTATTAAAGATATTAATATTCAATAATTTTTATGAAAGCTTTGGTTTGTATTTTTTCAACAAATTGCAGAATAAATGCTTAAATTTAAATAATTGTTTTAATTTAATATATAATTTATTTATTTAATAAAACAGAATAAAATCACGAATTTATTAATGCGTTAGTGTTTGCACTCTATTAACAAAAAGTCCATTTTTTCTAAGCTTAAAGTTCACAAATATCTTATTAATACTAAATTATAGATTCCTTAATATTGAAACATTAATTACCTTGTTAAAAGGTTTGCGCAAAATTGATTTCAGAACAAAAAGAATGCAAAAATGATTAATAAAATGAAATGGATTTAAACAATTGATTATACAAATTATGTTTAAGAATGTTGTTTGAAATTTTGATTTTTAGTACAACTTGTAAAATGTCATGTCTTATATTTTGAATTCTAATTCTATTTAAGTTTGAGACTATTCCGGATATTATAAAAAAATAAGTCGAATAAATTGAATGAATATTTAGACTACACCAGGAATGTTTGAATTTGAGTGAAGTTATTTCATTTCCTTCTGTCAGTTGTTTCGCATCTATTATTTGTAAATCAAAAATATGATGAAAGCCCTGAAGGCATTCAAACTGCGAACAGACTCTTAATATTTGTGATCAGACATACAAAAGAAGGCAGTTTTACTCTCAATAATAATTTTGAAGCAAAACATTATTGGAATGAAAAGCGAAGATTGAATCAAATGATGGAAAGCTGTAACCAAAACAAGATTTTGCTCACCTATATTGTATCTAGGCCGTCTTTAATTATTTGCCTGTTTTATAGTAGAAAAATTAGACACCTCGAAGACATACTCGCCCTCATCTCATGAATAAAATATTTTGAAAAATAGGGTGACCGGCGTTGCGATCGTCTTATGAATTGTAATTCAACAGAATTTTAATCAATTATTCAATTATTAGAGTTCATCGAATCGATAGGAAAACGAATTACAAATTATTTTAAAATTATATGAATTTCAAATGATTTAACACTTTTCTTAAATTAGAAAATAATTTATCGCAAAATAATTTTTTTGAGGACAGAATTAAAATCAGATTTTGATTAAAAATTTAATTTTTAATTTATAAACTCTTTAATTAAAATAAATGAATGAGTTTTTGGGGTTTTTATTAATGTTTTTAAAATCAAAAACAATGAAATTGTTTTAAAATATTTGACAATTACTTAAATGATTCATGACATGGATGGCAAACCTGTCACCCAATTCAGGAATTGTTTTGTAACTTATCTGTCGGAGAGACATATCTATTAAGTAAATAGAAGATAGAATAGTAGTCAACCCACAAATGGAATTCGTGCCTAATCTGAGTGCAAAACCTAGACTAACCTGGACCTACCTGTATTACCTTCACCCACTAGGGATGTGCTTTTTGTGTAATTAATTAGAATTGGAAAACATTATGTCACAGGAATTGGAAAAAATTCAAAACAAAAATAAGAGTTTTTGAGAGTTTAGAAGAAAAATAGTGAACCAAATGTCGGTATAAAAGATCCAAAATTCAAACAAATTTTATTCAAACGTTTGACAACTTTCACTGAGAATACAACAGTGTTTATCCAAACAATACTCATAAAAATGATTAAGGTATTTGACGGATTCTATTTTTACTAAGTTATAAATCATTTCTATTGTTTGGTTTATTTATATAAATAATATTGAGTTTTGATTTTTTCGTTTAAAATTGTTTCCGCGTTAAAGAAGTTTTTTTTTTACTCCAAATCAAACAAATTTATGAATTCTTTGATTAATTTATTGCTTTTTATCAAAAGGCTATTTTCTGCGCTTCCCTTTTGGTGGTGTTGTGCTCGGCTCAACTTCTGCCTCGTCCTCTCGCTGTTCTAGAGGAAAGACCCGAACCCTATCAGTTTGGTTACAACGCTGCTGATGAGTTCGGAACTCAATGGACCCGACAGGAGACAGCTGATGGTAGTGGAGCTGTTAGAGGATCGTATTCATATAGAGACGCCGCCGGTATCTTCAGAACTGTCGAATATGTCGCCGATGATGTCAATGGTTTCAGAGCTAATGTCCAGAGCAATGAGCCAGGACTTATCAGCAGTGCACCCGCTGGTGTTGTATATAACGTCGGCAATCGTCGCCGATAAGCGCCAGAACCAAAAAGATGATCATAATCTCAATTATAAACCAAATTTCATTTTATTTTAATTATGATTATTACCAAAAAAAAAAAGATTATAAATCATATCAAAAAATAATCAAAAATTGAATTTAATTTAACTTAAAATTTGTTTCGAAACGAAATATTGGCGCAAAAGTTATAAATAAAATATTAAAGAATATATTTGTTTCTCATATATTTCATTTTCTCAATTATTTTACTGCAATTGAATATCAATAGATTTCCTTGAGTTCAGAAACCACTTAATTATTTAATTTGAAAATATTGTGTACAGAATACTAGTTTAATATTATTCTTACGGTTAGTTTGTGTCAATTTACTGAATATTTTATTTTATAATCAGCTAATCACCCATTAAATTAGTGAAAGGGCATCCAATTTGTGATAAATGAATTCGGTTGAATCAAAATCATAAATCATAAGAAAAAGCTATTCGACTAAAAATCTAATGAATAGATTTCGTGAAAAATTGATTTCGAAATAAAAGTGAAAGTCATTTGAAAGTTACAATATTTGGATAAATATGGAATTGACTCACGATTTTTGTTATCATTTAATATAAATTACTGATTATTACAAACAATTTTAACATATTTTAAGCAAATAAATTGATAAACCCATCGACAAACCCATTGAACACAAATAGCCAGTGATTTACTCACAAAACGATTGTCTCATTTGCATCAAAATTGAAAGAATAAAAAACTGGAAATTCAATTCTAATCGAGTAAATTTCTCTTCTTTTGTTTCAATCAAATTCTTCAATGGTTAAACAATAAAAACAGACCTTCGATATAATATTCATAAGCCTATCATTTTATTTACTAATTATAATGAGTTTTGACAATAAATGATAACTTTATTATTTGCTCATAAAATCCTCTTTCAATAAAAAATATTTTGGAGGTTTTGGAGGTTTTCATTAATTTCTGACAAAAAAACATAAAAATTCATTATATAATATGCGAATTAAAGACTAATTTGAGACGAATTTTGTATGAATTAAATTAAAAAACCTACAGATTATTACAGAACTTAACACTTGTGACCAAAGAATAGGTAAATTAATATACTTCTGAATTAATTAATTTTTTGAATCATCAGAAGAGTTAATTAATTGCAAATTTGGAAGAAAATTATAAGTTTTGTTAAACTTGATTGCCTTCAACTGAATTGTAAAAAAATAAATTCATTTTTAGTATCGTATGCTTTGATTTATCATAAATTAATTACCTTTGAGGACATGTATAAAAGGACTGACGACTTCAGATCATCCGTCAGTTTATTTTTAGTGGTTTATCCAATTCTTTAATCATTAAACATTTTCCTCATTTTTGATTCAAAGTTTTGTTAAAATTTTCATTAAAATGATTAAAGTAAGTCTTTTTCGATTATAAGATTCAATTTTAATATATTTCTCGAATATATCCAAAATATTTGATTATAAGAATCACAGTTTAATTGAATAATTAAAAACCCATTTTATTTACAAATTTGAATTTGAATTATCATTTCTTATAAATTATTAAAAAAAAGTCAAATATTTTATCAAGTACAATGTAAATGATAATATTGAACTTTTCTATCCTAGAATTAGTTGAATTGTTGAACAATTATCTCTTACTTTAATTAATTAATACTTTAATTTCTTCATTAATTAATATTTTGATAGGAAAATAGGAAAATTGTGCAAGTTCACTGATTTTTAATTTTTTTCGTCTGTTTGTTCGAAGGGTGCGGTAATCCTCTTCTGTTTTGTAACTTTAAGTTACGGCCAATATTTGCGACAACAGCACCCACCGGCAACAGCCTGGGGTAGAGCTGGAGCATACCGTGGTGGTAGTGTTGGATACAACCGATGGGCCCAACCAACAAATGCTTATGGTGGCGCATATGGAGCTCAAGTAGCACCTTTCGCTTATGGTGGCGCATATAGAGCACCGGCAACTTATGGTGGAGCTTATGGTAGTGCTTATAGAGGTCCTGGAGCTTATGGTGGGGTTTATGGTAGTGCTTATAGAGCTCCTGCAGCTTATGGAGGAGCATATGGTGGGGCTATTGTAGGCCCTGCAGTAGCTGGAATAGCTGGAGTAGCTCAACCAGTGCCAGTAGCTCAGCCTCAATACTATGCTGGACGATATGGTGATGAGAGCCCTAAG
>JAQFZI010000035.1:0-31760 GCA_034695605.1 Eupelops occultus | reverse complement strand
GCAATCAGAGCACAAACCAATTTTTGCTCAAATCTTTTATTGGAGAATAAGTGATAAATGATTAAGAATTGGATGAAGTTTTTGGTAGTTTTCAAAACATTTGTTTGAATCAAATAAAAGGAGAGAATAGTATGAACTCAAACACTATTTATCAACAATTAATTAATTGCAACAAAAAATACATGAATTAAACTCTGAAATAAAGTTGAGAATCAAAGAATGTTTTATGTTTTAACTAGTTGTTTTATTGATTATCAAGCAAATTGTTTCTGAGAAAGTGTTTGACTTCACGCAATCAATAAGGCTTTTGGTGTAAGAGCTCTGGTTTTAGTGAGTATTGAATATTTGATTTGTGTTTTTGAAGAATAACATCGAAACTCATTGTTTCATAAACTGATAGAATCGGTTCCGTTGACCAAAAATTTGAGATAAAATCTCTTTCAGATAATTAATCATAAGTCAGAGTAATATCTCTTCGGATGGTTTAAGTCAGATATAGACTGATTTATCGAAAATAACTGACAGACCAGTGCTTCCAATAGAGAGTGTCATCAATCATGAAACTAACACACAATTAATGGCGAAAATACTCAATCACTTTACAATAAAGTCGATTATAATCAGGCAATCAACTAATGAATGAAACAATTGCATACAAATGCATACAATACCCACAAATGCACAGTCCTTTTCATCCTTTCCATTAGAAGAGTGCTATTCAAAGAAAAATATAATTGAATTATGAATTCATTTGTTATCAAATGATATGATATTGCGATGAAATTCAATTAAAATTTCGATGAATTATAGGTTTTGTTTTGTTTGGCGGAAAAATGGGAACAAATAGTGGTTTAGTAAAGAACACAAACAGTCTGTTTGTGAAACAATTTGATCGCTTCAATGGTATTCAATTGAATTTTGGCTTCTCTTCGATGTCTAATGTTTTGATCGATTATATAATTTGGTTGCGAACTCACACTTCACTTATTCTGACTTCTGATAAGAAAAAGACAAATGAAACTAAAAACTTGCTTTTATTTCATACCGTTTTTAGGAGAGTTTTTCTTCTAATTAATTAGTTTTTCATTTATTTAATTTATATATTCCTTCATTAAAATTAAAACCTAATTATAAAAAGTCTATTCAACAGTTAATTTGAAATACAATGAGATTCACACAAATTCTTTCTCAACAGATAATTAACAGCAAAATGTGTTCCGATATCTTGAGCTTCGTTTCAGTAGATATTTATGTATGGAATCGATTACCAGAAGAATTTCACTTTAACTTTGATGATAATGTGAATGAATTTTGTTTTTTTCTGTTCGTCTTTCCAAAAGACTAAAATTTTACACCAGAGTTGAGGGTTGAGCTCAAGTTTATAGGAGTGACTGTATGTCTAATGTTGTGTAATGTGGGCTAACTTTGACTTTCAAAAGTCATATATCAATATTAAGAGCACAACAGAAAGCAATTGAAAAGTTTTGTATCCATTCCCTGAATGCCTGAGCACTGAATGATGAGAATTATTCTATTTTATAAACTCTATAAAAACCTCTTTCAGCCAAACTTTTATAGACTCGGAGCTAAATCTCCGCACAATTTTTCTATAACAGAGAAGACTTTCCCATAAATTGTAATCTTTTTTATTCGAAGTCTTTTTTCTCAATGAAAAACTCAAAATTTAATACAATATCTGAATAAAGAGAAAGTTATAAAAATATTTTACACTTATTTTCAAAATATTTTTGATAATCAAAATTAATGGCATCCCTTTTTCTGTTGTCCAAAGTTATCTTTTCCTATCAGAAGAACATTTTCTGTTAATTTAGGAAATGTTTTTGGTCTTCATCTGACTTATTATTCATTGGATACGACAAACATATGAATAATAAATTAATTTGTAGTCAAATATTTCACAACAAAAGACTAGTTTTTAAATTCGAGTGGAATTATTGGGCGATTAGTTTTCCTTTATGTTTAGCAAAAGTGAACAAAAAATTTATTTTAAATTTGATTACTTTGTATGAAAAAATTTTAAAAGAACAATAAACTAAGAATTATTAGAATTCCAAGAAAATAAAAGACAAAATTTAGTGGAAAACGTTTTTTTTTCTTCTAAAGAATATTATATTACGAGAAAAGAGGAAAAAGTAGAGAAAAAAGAGGAGAAAAACTCTAAGAGAATGAAAATTGGATGAAAGGCTTTGGATGCGAGCTATGCGCAGAACTCAGGGCTTCTGTTTGTGTGTTGCCTCTGATAGAGTCATACCTTTGACTACAGCACAACACAACACATATTGGTCTCATCTATCCGTTGTTGAGCTGCATCTCTCCGTCGCTATCGGAATCTCTTTACATAACTCTGATATTCTGTGTGTCACTAATAATATTTTTGGACAATATTTTTGGCCAACGCTTTGTCATAAAATCTTATATGAAGTGCTATTGAAGTTGTTTACAATCGAATAACACTTTTGCCACTATTACCTGTGCCAACACACTCTTGAGAATCACTTGAAAATGTCTTCAAGTTTTCCAAAGCATTTTTGTTTTCATCGGTTCGTTAGCTTTTTGTGTGCTGTGAGTATAATATTTGTTGAAACATTCACTACTATTTACTATACGAATGCCGATCCTCTCGACTCTACTATTTCTTTCTTATATTTTTGTGGATCGATATTAGTATTATTTGTGTTTCGAAGCTTTTACACTAACGCCAGAGCGCCGGTAGAACACTATCAGAGCATACTATCAGATACTCTTAATTCAATTTTCTCTTATTTGTTGAATTTCTTCCAATCTTTTGTTGCTTTTCTCGGGTAATATTAAACCTGGAGAACAATCAAACGATAATTTGAAGACATTATTCATGATATCTGAGCACTGAATGACTCTTTTGTTCTCAAAACAGATTAACAAAATGAGCCGAACATTATTACATGAATAAATAGGTACTCTAATAAATTGAACAACTTTATTGTCCTAATTACCAGAATAAATAATTTCTGCTAATTTAAGACCAGGATCTCTCTAATTAAATTATTCTATCCTGTACATCTTTTTAATTACTAGATTAACAAACAATTTATTATCGATTTAATTATATCTTATTTTATGTTTATATTATTAAATACTAATTAAAGCTAATCATTAATTATTTGTTTTAAAAATTAAAAGTAATCCTGATAACTGTTCGATGAATCTGATAACTGTTCTTTAAAAGGAAAGCCTACTCTAAAACCAGGAATTCGTAGAATTTTATATTGAATTCAATTGAATTCTATCCGAAATTTTAGAGCAATAAAAGTCGATTAGTTTTGAACTGAAATTTTTATTGACTCCATTTGTAGGCGTTTGCCAACAGTTTATTGCTATTTATTTTATTTTTTATTATTAACTTGGATATAATGCTCTCCAATATTGCCATAAATAATAGGATAAATTTATAAATACCCTAAAATGTCGAGCTTTACCTCTTTCTCTCTGCAAGTGATTACCAAGCTTAACTAAATGGACCATTATTCTAACTCAAACTAACAGTTGTTATGCGAAATTGTTTTTAAACTAGATGAATTATGTAAGATCCCAGTTAAACCCATCAAATCTAAATGTATGAATTGTGCAGTCATTTCAAAGTGACTTTTATGTGACTTTTGGTCTGAATAATGGTCTCAAATAATGTCTTTCCCTCAAACATAGCTAAGAGGCAAAGCAGTGGAAATCTATGCTAATTAATCATTAGTGGTAGTCTTCCCTATTATTTTAACCAGAAAGATCTTGTTCCCAATCCCTGATCCAATTCATTTGTGATCTATGGACTATAGTATAGTATAGGAGAGAGAGTCCATCAGTTGCTAAATATTTTGGGAGTTTATTATTAATACAAAAAATAATTGTCTGGAAAATTGAATTAATGTCTGGTAATAACCGTTAACTAAAATATCTATATTTTATATCTAGTTATTGATCATCGGCTCATTCGTAGTGATTATCAAAAAGGACTGTCGAGCACTTCCACTGCCAAACGATGACAAACTGTGGCCAACGATTGTAACTAATCATAGCTTTATGGAGGACTTCATTAACCACTTTTATGACACAATACAAATCTATCACATAATAGTGATCAGCGCTGATGTAATCCTATTTCTATTAGCTTTCATTAATATCGCGCCCTCACAGGAAGACCTCAGATTCGGATTCCATCTACTCGTGAGTTGACTATAAAAAAGCCTAATTTAATGACATAATCAGTGAATCGGATCTGAGAGGCATTCATTGTTATTCAAATTGAGAATCGCTTCCAAACAAAATCGATTCACAATTCAATTATTCCGGTTTTGATTCAAACCTTTTTTTCTCATTTTTGCTTTTTTTCATTGTTTGGGTTTAATCGCATCTAAACAAAAGGTGATCATAATATTGGGCGGAATAACTCTATTGACATCGTATGCCTCATATGTGGCTTTTCAGATGCCGTGTCATTCACAGCCCCGAATAGGAGAAACCAAACAGACAAACAGCTCTGGCAAACATGCATATCATCCCAATAGTAAAGATAAAAATCCTGTTAACGCATACATAGAAGAGGATATACTTATGTTAGCCGTCACAGCATTGGATGGTTTTGCGGCCTTTCTCTTCTTCTTAGCCACAGTCATCTTATGTATCGACGCCAGAGAAGAGGCCATTCAAGACGAGTATGTGGCCAGAGTCAGGTCCAGTATGTACTAATATATATTTGGATCACATATTTTGCACAGCATTTTCGATACATTACATGAGAAACGAGTTTTCAATTCAAGTAATAATATTTTGATTGAAAAATCGATTCTTACTTTTTTCTCTTCATTTTAAACTCAACATTGAATAAAATGATCAAAAATTTTTACGAACAAATCATTTTAACTGAACGTAAACATATTCAATATGGTTATAGAGCTCACACTGAGTGTGGCTGTGCAATTTAACACTAATGATGAGGCTTTCTTCAAAATTACTCATTAATTAGTCTCTATTCCAATACATTAATTATCGATCAGCAAAGTATTTATGTAAAAGCCATCAAATAAGCTACTAATCAGGCACAAATATTTTTGAAAGTGACCTAGAGTTTGAGCACAGGCACAATCTGTATGAGTTTTATACAAAACTCTGTATAAACGTTAAATAATTGCTCAAAAAAACTAAAATTAATTATTAGAATAATCTAAACATTCCTTCAGTCACTTAATATCAGAGTTTATATCCAATTATTTATTCGTTTTCATAATTCATAGCATTTGATCTTGGTTAAATCCTCTATGGAAAAAGTTGTTCGTCGAATAAAATTAGATAAATTGATGTAAGAGTTTGTAGGCATCGCTATATTATAAGTAATTCCTTAGAATTTATGTTCAAAAACAAAATCAATTCAATGATTTATAGGAAAAATTTATCATTTATTGACTTATATTACATAAGTTATATCCATTTGAGTGTCGCCATAGCGGCAAATGCATAGCTCAGAGCCACTGGCATTTGGATCAGTCTCTAAAGAATGGAGAAAATGAGTCAATGGATTGAAACTTATCTTATTTTATGCCAATGAATAATCGACTCGATTTGACTATGCCCTTGCTCATTCTACTTGTTCATTCGAATGAAGTTCCCGTTTCAATTCTATGTCTCCATTCTTTTTAGCCTTTCCAAAGCCCTGCGCTTCGAACTAAGTTAATAGTGGAAGTGCTGTTAATGCTGTTAATTGCAATGCTAGTGATAATTGATGATTTGGCAAATGTGAAAGGACATTTTGAATATACTTAGACGACATAATAATAAGGCTTTAGAGATGGATATACCTCTAAGTTATTCATTTTGTTCCTCTTCCGAACGATTTATGTAATTATTAGACAAATGTTTAAAAGTAATCAAATGTTTGTTATAATAATCAGAAATTAATTTTTTAAATATTTATTGATTTTATTAAATTGAGAACAAAATTCTTGTAATGAGTTTATATGAAAAACTGTTGAATAAAAAAAATTGTTGAAAATATTTCATTAAATTATTTATTGATTTTTGACAAAAATATAGGATTTCATAACTTTTGGTGACATTTTTGGCTCAAAAAATATTGATTCAAAAGTAATTTAATTCTTAAGAAAATAATTTAACGAAAAAATTGCGAAAAACGTTTTTGAGAAATAACTTCAATGAATAAATGGCTAATCAATAAATTGACTTGGTTTATTGAAATCAATTATCTAGTTTCTTTTTCTCTCACTTATTCGACAATAGTATGTTCTAAAGCTATAAATTTGAACTGAAATTATGGCTTTCCTCACAAAAGACAACATAAAAATAGGAATTCTCTCTGTTTTATAGACAAAATAACTATTATTTGGTAAATAGTCTTGAATTAAGTCATGAAAAATCATCAAATTTCAACTGATATGTGATAGTTTGCTCATAATTTACGAATATTATTGAATTTTATGAAATTCTTTGCTATTTATTTGTCACTATATTTATAAAAATAAATTAATAGACCAAAACTCTATATCTTTTGCATTGAATACACTTTTGTCGACAAAGGATTGAGATTAAAGACTATAATCTTCTTATAATCCTTTGTCGAAACCATTGCATAACATGTTATTTGTGATGAATGGATGAATGATTTTGATCTGACCGGTCATACTGTGCCTCACATACATGTATTTCTATATAAGTCGGTTATGACATTAATATTGAGTAACTGTGGGTCGGAATAAAGTGAGTTAAGTACTTGTATGGCGTTAACAGAAATGAGATATCTTATGATTCATGTGATTCTTAGAGTTTGGTGTAAATGATATTTTGCTCGCTTATTGACCACAAAAACCGATCAAAGGAAAGGGTAAAGTCGTCAATAGTTAAATCTATGGCTATAAAAGGCAATGCATTCTAGCAAAAGTTTGTGTCAAATAAAAATCTCAATAAAAATAGTGGATCTTATTTATAGCCCGAAGTAGTCTAAAGAATGACAGCTCATATCAAACCAAACTCTAAATGTAATTTTCTCTCCGATCCAATAAAGTCTAATAAAACGCTTGAATTTCCAAGAATTACACTAAAAGAGTGTAAATAAGTTTTTAATCAATACTATGTTAGATGTGAACAGAAATGAATCGGTGTTTAAATCAATTATATGAACCATACGTTCAGTATTTCCATATTAAACAGTGCTTTGAATTCATTGTTTTGTTAGAAGCGGTCAATAATCTTATGTTTTATATTGTTTTTTGTCAAAAGTGATCTGAGATTGTTTCAGAAGTGAGCGATTACTTCGATCGGTTCCACAGTGATTTTCGTATTCTTATTCTGAGCTCTTTTGGGAAATCTAATACTTATTGGATTTGCTTTGATTAAAAGTACAAAAAGGGCTAAAAATCTAAAGTTAATTACTTGAAAGCCCAGCACAATATTGTTGGTCCAGAATTTATTCGGGTCAGTTATATTTAATTGGTAAAGAATTGAGGAAATATATCCGGGCGGACACCTATCAAACCCATAGAGAAGAGTTAACATCATTTCAAACGTATGTTTGGCGAATGAAATGTTGGTTATCCATTGTATGGCTTCCGGCAATTCTGCGATGGGAGCAAAGAATCCGCAGAGCATTACATTAATCAGATATATGCCGACCGCCAACACAATTGCCAGCTTATCGTTTGAGTTGGCTATTATGCCGATCGTAAAGCCAAGTCCTTGTGAACATAAGACACCCGCAGTCAGTGAAGCCAAATAGCCGAGGAATCGGAACTCTTCTTCGATTTGATTATTGCCCTTGTAAACCACTACAACGTAACAAAATGTAATCAAAAGACATAACGGCAGCTCAACCACTGTTTTTGCCCAATAATAAGAGCCAGTACTATACCAACCTGTCGGTCAATGCAAACTTAATTAATTTTGATGACCCTCTCGTTTGTTCTGTTTTTCTGAATAATTGATTCTCTTGTTTATAGTGTTTTGTTTGATATCCTGTTCTGAAAAAACCCGAAGTTTTGCTCACATTTCACAACACATTAAACATTGAGTTTTATTATTATATACTAAACATTAAAATAAAATCTCTTCAATTGTCTGAATATTTTGCAGTTAATCTGAATCCAGAGTTGGACAGAGAGAGAAAACCATAGAAATATTTGGTTCTTTCATCAAAAACCAGACAAAACTACTTAACTTTAATTGGAAAACAGAGAAAATGGACTTTCATTCTCAAGGGATGTGTACTCTTAGGGCAAGAATAGGACAGATTTCTTATGAGACCTGAATAAATAGTGATTTCTGATTTGAAAAAAATGTTAACCAAAGCCTGAGTCTGTATCCTTGAATTCTTTATAGAATATGAGTTGGTATATACCCGGTGCTAATTGGTAGACCTGAGCGCCTCTGATATTCTCTTAAGCTTTGAATACTTAATTTAATGTTTATGTTATTCACTTCAGAAATAAAATGAGTGCAAAGACTAAAGCATTTGTTAAATGAAGTGAACGATAAAATTCATACCATTTTTATGTTCGTTGAGGAATACCCTCACTTCAGTAGTGAATATTAATGTTGTGGACACTGTTGTCAGGAACTGTATAACAATTGCAGCAAAAAACTGAAGCCTAAGATTTTGTGATAGATATGACTCGACTTTGAGAGCTTCCACTGTTTTAATACAACTGGTATTAGTGTTGATCTCAAAACTGAAACATCCGTCCGGTTCTCCGATATGTTTATTGTAGAGATTTATGACAATGAAGCCCAGACCCACAATAAACAAGAATTGAATAGTCATTGATTTCCATTGAGAACGAAATGAATAACTGGCGGTTCTTTGAAATAAATACCACATCCGATTGAAACTCAAGTTTGGAGTCTTGTGTCGAATGCCATTTGGAGACAGTTTTCCGTTAGTCAGACATATTTGTCTCAACTCATTCCTCAACTTTGAATTAACGTCAATCAAATGCTTAACACTTTCTCCAAACTTTGAGGATATTTTCAATAGAACTTCTATCGGGACCTGACTTTCTTTGTATTCGATTTGAGCCATTCTCAAATGGTCTCTCAGATTCTGTGGCGGCCCCTCATAGACACAATATCCTCCTTTGGCTAAAACATACAATTTGTCAAAGAGTGAAAGTACTTCACTGTTTGGCTGATGAATACTTGTGACGATCGCAATATTGTGTTTTCGCGAAACATCTTTCAAACATTGAATAACCTGAGCGTCAAAATTAATCAATAAATAACTCATAAGATTTCCTATAATTCATGTTTTCATACAATTTCTGCTGCATTACTATCCAAACCACTGGTGGGCTCATCAATGCATAATAGGTTAGGTTTACGGACGGCAGTCAATTCCAGTGCAATAACTATACGTTTCTGTTCACCTCCACTACATTTCTCGACTGGATTGTCCTCAGTGTCGCCGATCATCAAATCAGACAATAATTTTCGTGCATTGATTTTATGATCGATGTCCTGCTCTTCGTCACAATTCTTCAATTTTGAGGCATAGATAAGGGATTGCATTACAGTCAAGCCTTTCAATAAATGTTCAGAAATGTCCTGTACTATAAAACAGGACCGAATGCTTCTATGAAGACTCAGATAGATATCAGAGCTTTTGTCGACTCCACTCATTTGACGGCCATTAATGCAATTCAGAAGAGTGGACTTTCCGGCACCAGAAGGACCCATCAGTGCAATCAATGATCCAAAATCAATGGAACCGTTTATGCCATTTAGGATAGCTTTTGTCTTCTTTCCAAACAGTGAACTCCCGTAGAATTTGAGGTCAATCCAGGCTATGGCTAAATCATTACACATAACTCCATCGGAATGATGTTGTTTTCCATCACTGCCATTATCTGAGCTCAGTCTGCGCCTCATATTGGAGTCAACATCTGATCACTCTCTCCACTCATATGTATTTTGGATAAAAATCAATAATTCTTTAGTTCAGTCAAAGACTTCACTCCTTAAATACGAACAAAAAATATTATAATATCCCAAAAATTCTTCAATCAATTTGTTATTTGAGACCAAAAATATATATAAACCAAATAAATTTAATTTTTGATGGAATATATTTCAATTGACTACAATTAATCTGAATTACTACTCAAATTGTAACTTTATCTAATATGACATAGATAAATTGTTAAATTTGACAATAGATTGTAAGCTATATTTAACATAACTTTTAATTAAAATTAAAATCAAATTCACTTAAATTCAATGCCAAACATTAATGTTATAACAATTATTGAATGAAAACATATCTTAAACTACATATTCGTAGTCTTACAGCTATAGAATTAATGCTAAAAATAATTAAACAACTTTTTATTGATTCTAACAAATGTTAAATTATTATTATTATTATTATTTTGCAAACAATCAATGATCAAAATAATCAAAATCATTGACTATAGTATATACACTACATTATACATATAATTGTATGTATAGCAGGGATACATAAGGGGATTTTCGAAATATACCCATAGAATCGAGAGCTGGGACCTCCATATTTAGAAATTGTCCATATTTAGTAATAAAATTGAACTAAAAACTACCCCCTCTAAATTTTGAAATCTTTGCAAATTTATTCCCTCCTAAGATCGAGAACCTTGTGGATTCCCGATCTATAGATAAAATTTTATATAAATCATTATTTATCACTCGAAGCAAAATAATATTAAATCAATTATTAAATATTTAAAATTATCAACTTACTTATGAGTATAATCCCCAACCAGGATGATTCAAATTATAATTTAAATATTCAGTTCTTGAGATAATTCTGTGATCTTTTCATCTCCTCTTATAACAGCTTTTAAGTGGTTTTGCTTTTATAGCTCAATATTTTCTTCAATTTTATTGGATATTAACATTAATATTAATATCAAATGAGATATTTTTTTAATAAAATATTTATCTATTTATAAAAAAAATTAAGAAAATTAGTCAGAAAAACAATTAAGTTAACGAGCAGTTAGTGTAAACATTAGTTTCAATTAAAAAAATGTAGACATATTAGACATATTAAAAATTAATTTTCAATTAAAGCAATTTTTTTACTTCTTACAGAAATTGAGATAATATTCTAAATGCGTGCAAAGCTTTCATTAACCTTTCAATTTATTAACAAGGCACCCACACAACCAAAATAATTCCAGTTTAAAAGAAATATATGTATATAAAAAGGTACTGAAATTGGGAACCACCCCCAGTAAATTTTAAAATATATTAATCCCCATGTAAGCTTAAGATTAAGGCTCTAATTGAAGAGCCAGATAAAGGTTCTGGTAGATTATGGATATGTTTTGAGAATATCATTTTATGCTTAGTTTCTTTCAATAGACGTAAAACTTTTTTTAATTTAGAAACTTGCATATTTTCAATTAAAACCCACGCATATCATATGCGGCAAATGATATAAAAATATACATTTAATAAAATGTAGATCTCTTAAGTGGTTATTCGATGACTACTACTTCTTTTAACTAAATAAATAAAAAAAACTGGAATTTATTATCATTTCAATTTCTAGCTTGTTTATTTCAATATCTATTGAGTAGAACATATTAAACTTATAATAGATTATAGTAAAATTGGGTAATTTATGCGTTTGTAATAATAATCTGAATAGAGATCTATAAAAAGAATATTTTTTGCCTTGATATTTATTGAAGAACTTCTTCATAATTTCAAAAGTTTACCGAAAATTTCGATTTAAATAATTTGTTTTTCAAACTTTTAGTTTTCTTTGCATTTAATTATGTCTCACAAATGAAAATGTCATTATGTAAATAATTATCAAGATTAGACTCAAAATATTTATATTTGATAAACATTTCTAAATTATGAATAAATAAATTAATTGTTAATAGACTCAATTAAGTTAGATTAGTTGTTATTGATTGACATAGGTTCAAGGACATTTAGAAATAATTGAAAAATTGAGTCTCGAAAGTAAAACTCAAATCTATTTTTAAGATTAGAGTTTAATCTGAAAAATCCGTAAAATCTTTAAAACTTATCAATGAATACCAGTTTTGATAAAATAGTTTTAATAATTTTAATTTGGACTCAAGTTATGAAGACATTAGGGAACGACATAAATATTTGATGGAAAAACAAAAGAAATGATAGATAAGAAATGTAAAATAAGTGAGGCCTCAAACAAATTGATCGAATGCGAGGACAACCTTAGAGAAGACACAAAACAGTTGATCTTCAATGATACCAAGAAGTGGAACGACCTTACTACTAGTATAAATCACGATTGTTGTCAATACTTTGAATCTATTGAGTGCTTTAATAAGTCTAAGAATGAGTCCAAATGTAATACAACTTTGGATCAATTTATGAATAAAAGGTTATATAGAGTCGAAAACTATTGCAAAACCTTTTGTTATCTGATCGTGATTTGGACAGTTGTTTCACGTGTCATATATGTCATACTTTTGATATTCTGTTGTGTATTATACTGTGCTTGCAAAAAGAATAAATTTATTCAAATAAAAGAAAATATGTCTCGTTTTTTAACAGATGAATCATTTTTTTTATTCTTTCGAAGGAAAATATTTTGTTAAACAAATAAAAGTTTTATTGAAAACACTATAAATTAAATTTTTAATCACTTTTTTTTATGAAAGTTTAATATCTTTAAATGATTTAACCCTGGCAATTTTTGAAAACACTTTTGTCGCTTTATTTCCTGGTCTTTTAATTATCAAAGATTGAAGGCCTGCATTGATAGTTGTCTTCACTTCTTTAGGATCGTCAGTAATAAACAGTATTTGATTGACTGGAAGCCCGATATTCTTTGAGATAAGTTTATAACTCCTGATGTATGTCTTCGAATCCATAGAACTGTCGAAGAATTGGTTGATCAATGAATAAATGTTTCCATGAATTGTCTTCACAAACAATAACTTCTGAGCCAATACTATAGCCGAGGAAAATATGTATATTTTGATTCCAGACTTTGTTTTCCAATTGTAAAGAGTGGGAGAGACGTCATCATAAATGTGAGCTTTAATAAGATCTTTTTGATAGGCCCACAGCCAACATAGGAGCTCAAACCCCTTTAATTCAGTTGTTATATTGTGACCCATTTGCCATTTTAAGTTATCTTGCACCGAACGGATTATTTCCTCTTTAGTACCGATCACTAACAGGCATTTCCGGATATGAACCAGACTTTTATAATTGTCTCAGAGCTCGGATCAGATCCTTAATTTCTGTCGAATTATAGGTTTCATCCAAAAACTTAAATAAATTACTTGTAATCAACGGAAATAATGTCTTTGAAATAAAGGTACTGTCAGTTGTGGTGCCATTGATATCAAGAATAAAAGCCTTAGCAGTTTGGCCACGTTTTGGACTTGTTTTAGTTTTTTTTTTTGATAAACGGTTCGAAATATTTAAGTATTTTTAAGGTTTAATTAAATAATTGAATAAAATTTCAATGAATGCAATACTTGGTTATTGTTTATAACAATTTCTATTAATTCCCCAAAAATATAAATGTAATAAAAGTAATGTACGATAAAGAATAAAAGAGAATTAATCAAGGGTGGTTACAGACATAGAGTTTTGGTAATTCATAGAAAAAAACCAAATGTTTCTTAATTACATTTAATTGACAATTATTTTAAATGCAATCATTTGTTTTCTTTATATTTAAATAAGATTTGTAAATAAAATAAATTGTTTTTAAAAGTTAATGGTTAATAAAACTCATTTTGATTGAGGCCATCATCAATATTAATTCATCATAATTAGAAGTCCAGTCATCCAGTTTATTAAAATTTATGAGCACCTTGTATAGCTAACCATATTTCTTACTTAAATGACTCAATCAAATGACAAACGCTATTTCTATTTATTTCAGGGATAACCAAGCAGGGGTTCAGCCCAAAATCCCACTGAATTTGAAAATTTTGAAAATCCCCTTATGATTTTTGAAGCGCCAAAGGATTCCCCTCTGAAAGCGCGAGGGCAAATTTTTTCAAAGTCAATTTAAAAATTAACAAAAATGTTAAGACAACTGTACTTTAATAGCTTATATTTATGTTTTAAGCTTTATAATTATTATTAATGAAAAACTTGTGCCCAATTTGGTCACAAATTAGAAAACAAAGGGCCTAAAACTCAATCATCGATAGTCTTTATGCGTTTTCTTTGCATTTAAACACTCAAAACCTATTAAAATAACCCTTTTTATACTCATTTTGATGATTTTTAATAAAAATTGACTAAAGTTTGACAAATAATAGTATCATTAGCTATCTAACCAAGAATAAAGTTTAAAAGCATTAAAATTTTGTTTTTATTGATTTTCGATGATATTTGATCATTTAATTAAACCCTCCACTGATCCCCTTATATTTTTAGCCAAAAATCCGCCATTTTCCCTCCCCTGATCCCCCCTGAAGCGGATGAGCTTAGCTACCTATGATTTATTTATGTGTCTTTTGTGAATAAAATCGACTACCATGGTAGTTCATTGAATAGATAAATTTTAATATAACCAATTGCGAGTTAAACTAAAGTGTAGTTTAATCTTCCTATTGATTGAAGTGCTGTGCAATCGGAATATCAGATTGTTTTGTGAGTCATTGAAGGCAACGGTATCTCAATTGCATATCAACGACAACAGCAAATAGACGTTGAGTTAATTGTTTGCAATCGGAATGCAATTTGTTTTATGCGTTATATAAGCTGTTGTTTGAATCAACTGACGTGTCATTAGATTTCAGACAACTCTTGAATTCTTGTTTCAATCGTTTAATAGTTTTTTTTAAAAAAATTGTGTTTCGACTAAACAATAATTTATTGGAAATGCAAGTCGTCAATAATCCCATCATTCCTTTCTGGGGTCATATACCAGATTCTGTACATCCGGGAACTGTAATACAAATTGATGGACACATACCTCACCACTGCCACAAATTTGAAGTAAATCTGTACTGTGGTAGTGATGTGGGACACCATGCAGAGAAACACTCAAACATTGCTCTACAGGTGAGACCAAAGATTCACACAAAGAAAGTTATTTGCAATTCTCGACAATATGGGAGTTGGGGTCATAAGGAAAAGATCAGAAACTTCCATCATATACAACACGGCTCTGCCTTCAATCTTCAGATTATTGCAGAGCACCAGCACTTCAGAATAATATTCAATGGTCAGGATGTCTGTATGTTTCATCATCGCATACCTTTCCATGAAGTGCGAGTCCTTAATATTGAGGGTCACCCAGAAGTGCATCGGATTGAATATAGACACCAATATGGTGCTCAACCATCTGCGCCAATCTATCCATCAGCACCAACATATGTGGCTCCTGTAAGCTATCCCCAATCAAGACCGATATATCCACCACCAGCTACAGTATATCCGGCTCCTCCAGTCTATGTAGCACCTCCTATGGGCTATGTTCCACAAACTGTTATAGTGGAAGACCACCACCATCATGGACACCACGGACACGGAATTGGCCATGCTATATCTGATGCAATATTTGGTCATGATCATCATCATCACCATGGTCACCACGATAGTCATCATCATGGTCATCATGGCCACCATGATCATCATTGGTGATCAAAATAAACTAATTGACAAGCTCTATTTCATTGATATTATTAATAATTAATAAATATTTGTTATTATTTTTGAATTTTTAAATTAGATTTCGAAGAATTCAAAAAATATTTAAATAAAATATTCAGAATATTTTAATTTCAATTAAGTTTCATTAAAATTTTATTTTAATAAAAGTGTTTTCAATGATTAGATTTGCATTAAATTTACGACAAATTGTTTTGTAATTTATATAAATTTTGTATTAAATGCCAAAACATTTGTGGAATTTAATGAAAATTTTCGACTAAACACCTTTTGCATAAAGAGACAAATGATTTATTTGAACAAAATTCAAGACAATCCACGTTTGCATTCATTCGTATTCAATGAGTTTTGAATTTAATTAAATTCAAAGTATAATAATATTTAAATAGAAATATATATGAATTTAATTTCAATGTTTTTAACAAATTATAAATCAGTTGAGTGTAAAAAATTCTAATCTAATAAAAAAAAGTCAGTAATGACTTAAATGACGACAATCAGTGATAAATCTATTTTTCAAAATCTATTATTTCCAGAATTGGCGGCCGTTTTGTCATTTCCTCTGCAATCAAAACCGCATAAAACTTTTGTCTATCTTTTGATTCATTTGAATATTTTTGTGTCAATCATTTTCCAATTGAAAGGTTGATTAATATGAGGTTTTCATTTCTATGTAAGACTAGTATTTGTCCCCAAATTCGTTGAATCATATAATCCTTTAGTAATTATCATTCAAGTACTCAAAAAATGTCATTCGAGATATGATTTGCTCTTCAATTGAGAAAATATTTTAATAATTAATTAGTATTATATTTCAAGGCTTCAAAACTCGAAAAATGTTTTGGATATATTAAAATTGGGAAATCGCTTCGAGGAACACGACATCAATGATTAATTGATTTGATATTTTCGAGGAAATATTCATTTAAATTATTTTCTCTAATGTTTTGCAATAAAAACTATTTATTTAAGATATGTTTTGTTAAATAATAATAGAATTTATATAAACTTTGTCCTTTTGATTGTTATTTTGAAATTCAATGAATAATCTAATCTTTAGAAAAATACTTATAATTTATTATAAGTATTAAATCATTGGATGATATTTGAAGTAATGGTTGACTTTTATTGCAAATAACATTCATATTGTCTGACATTTACTTGAATTATGAAAATAATATTCTTTAGACTTTAAATAATAATAAGAATTTAAATGTTTGTAAAAGTATTTAATTGGTATCTAAAACCTAGAATCTATGAAAATTATCAAAAACTTAACTTGTTTAATCAGTAATATGGGAGTGTTTGCACATATTGACAAAAAGTTATGAAATATAATACAAATACCAGAATTCAATTTGTCAAAGATATAAACTTTCCGTTAGATTGATATTTGACGACAGGTGTTATCAGAGAATTTTAGGTGTATTTTGTGTTTTAGTTTCAATTCTTTATTGAATTGTTTTTCGGAAACAATCGAAATGATTGCAAACAAACTCAACATTTTATGAAATAAGGGTTCGGTTACTAAGCATTAAATTGCTTTTATTCTTATGCTATAAAATATTGATAAGAATTATAGCGATTCACATATAAACTTGCAATAAGTGAAATAAAAACCCATTTTCTGTTTATTCAATTGTTTTATTAGAAATGCATGTCATAAGTAATCCGCCGATTCCATTCTGGGGCCATATTCCCGAAGGAGTACATCCAGGACTAACGATTCATGTGTCTGGTCATATTCCGCACCATGCTGATAGATTCTCTATCAATTTAATCCAAGGATCAGATGTGGGACATTCCCATCACAGCAGTATTGCTCTTCATTTAAATCCAAGACTGAATGAAGACTATATTGTGCTGAATTCGCGTCACCACAATGACTGGCAGCACGAGGACAGGCACCACCACACTCATACTCTCCACAGAGGACATGAATTCAGTATAACAATTCATGTCGAGAGCGAATACTATCGAATTTCAATAAATGGACAGCACTTATGTAACTTCGATCATAGAATGCCATATCATGAAGTGGGAGCCCTTTCCATTGATGGCAACGTTGATATCCATTCAATTGAATATCGAAGAGAACATGGTGGTGGACATATACCTCATTTCACACCGGCATATGCACCGGTTGAAACATTTGTTCCAAGTCACTTTGAACCTTCCCATGGCCATCATGAGAGCCACCATCATGGTGGTCATCATGATGGAGGTCACCATGGAGGTCATTATGACTCGCACCATCACCATGGTAGCTACTAAGCTAAAAGAAAAGCATAGAATAAACTTTTATTCTTTGAATTGATGGCCAGCCTTTGGATTAATGTTTTAATGATTAATGAGATATGAATTCAATAAAATTGCTGTTTTCATAATAAAAATGTTGAATAAAATTATGTTTCGGATGATTTATTTTTGGTGTCCTTTACTTAAAGTGATTATTTTTATACCCATTTATTCATATGTTAATCAAAATCCTGGTATAAATCAATTCAATAATAAAAACAGAGTCATTGAGTGGGTTATCAATGAACTATTTATAAGAAATCATGTATTTTAAGAGAACTTTCGCTTAACTTTCCTTTTATTCAAAGAAAATCTGAAACCATAACGATTTGGTCGTTAAAATGAAACCAAGAACAAATAATTGAATTATTTTTCCATAATTTTATTGCTTAAATACTAATTAAATATGAACTCAAAGGGAAAAAAATAATTATTTTGATATTTATTTTAATAATTTAAATAATTACCGAAAGGAGTGCTAATGAGTTGACGTTTCTTTAATTCGGGTCTTTTGAATAATTATTATTTTATATATAAATGGATTAATAATTTTGTTGAACTTATTGTCCGAATTATATTCAAATTGAAGTCTTTTATAGATTATAATCTAATTTACGGAAATTCCGATTATTTTTTAATTAAAATGAATAAATTGTGAAAAATCTTTAACATAACTATTATTTAATACTAAAAAAGTTGTGCTAAACGTTATGCGCGACTAATAAACCAAAACTTAAATTAGATTTAAATTTTTGAAATTTTTCTTTTCTGGAATGAACTCAAAACTCTGCTGGGATTTGCCGTTTTTTACGGTTTGCTAGATAACTAATCCAAACTTTTACATTACGGTTAACTGAAATAATTTGATGAAAACAATGACAATATATGGAAATCTTAATAAAAAGCAAACATTTCCCTGAATTGATGCGAAACTAAACCAAAAATAGGCCTCAAATCATATCACAAATGAATTTGGATTTTGATCCCTTGAAATTTGGAATGAATGACAGATCACCAGATGAGATACCTTTCCTATTTATTTGAGTTTTATAGTTTGTATGTCGGGGAGAGATAGAGAGGAAAGGAGGGAGAAAGGAAGGGAAGGAGAGACATGGCCTTCATTAATGCTAATTAATTTTTTGTTTAAAAACTAAGAAAATAATCGTTTGAGTAAAGGATGTAATAGTTTTTAAGTGAAGGAGAAGTTTAGGTTAAAGTCTAAAAAATATTAATGGAGTTTCAAAACGGTTTCGACACTAAATGAATGAGAATTCGTGATCTGAGGACTCGTTTTAGAAAAACAATTTTCGCTAAATTTTAAATTATTATTTAAAAGCGTTTTCGGAGAATAACTTTCACTGAATATTTCACTTAAGACACCGATTAACTCAATTTCTATTAGAAGTCAAGGGAAGCACTATTTCAATGCCCTTGTCTTACATTCCTTTGAATTCATTAACTTATTATTAATAAAATTATATGAAATTATAATCAAAAGAAAGAATAATTATTTTTAAAAACTATTGTCATTACAAATGAATATAAAACTTGTAATGAATGGAAACTTTTTTTTATTTCTCAATAAAATTGATGACAAAATTACACTAAATATTAAACTATTTTTTTGAATTCACTTTCATTACTAATATTTTCATTAATAATAATTGTTTTCAATAATTTTCTGATGACTTTAAGTCATTTTAGTCTTAATCTAAAGTAATATCAATTTTTCATTTTTATTATCAAATATTTGTAGGATTTGGAGGACTATTACTTGAATTGCAATTATTATTATTTCTATTATTAATGTCATTATTGTTAAGACTATAGTTGTTATCATTATTCGTATCATTCGAGTGAACGCCGTTATTGTCTTCAGTGTTGACATTAACACAATTACTTCCATTTCTGTCATTTGTAACAACTGTTAGGCTATCGTTGTTATCACTGATTCTTAGAGACTGACTAATGGCCTCATCATAACTGGGAGGTCCGTCATCCAAATGAATTTGATGTCTAATATCACTCTCGCTTTGTCTCAAAGGCCAGATTAAGGCCAATGAGGGGGCAGACAGTGACACAGGATATGTCTGGTTAGGAGAAATGTTTGAATTCGGAAACACCATATTATGTGGTGTCGGAAAAGTTCTTCTAGTTATCCAATTTGAATTGAGGGGTATTTGATTGCGGGACCGACTGTTTCGGAATATATCATCATTTGAAGACCACTTTCTATGTGCTGTACTCAACAGAGCAAAGACAACAGCAGTGGCCACTACCACTAACATCATCAACAAATGATTTGATGAACCCCTGATTCTTACGATAACACACCTACCAGAATGACTGAGCATATATCCAGGTCTGCACTGACACGAGCCTATTCGGCACTCAGCATTTGAGTCATGTATTACACACTGATCGCTATCAACACAATTTTCGCCGATCACTTGAGAAACACACCGCCGTTTGCGGACAGAATATCGAAAAGTAGGCTTACATTTGCACTGTTTGACTGATTGGTCACAATAAGAGTTCAATTGAATGCATTCATGGGATGCGGAACAGTCGTCGTTGACTTGCCTTTTGAATATACATTCTTTACTTGAATTAAGATAATGAGTGGCCGGACATAAACATATGCCGATTATTTTAAATAAATTGTTTGTTTGTTGCCATAGTTTAAAGGCTCTCACATCTAACTCTTTGTCGTCAACAAAGCACCCGATATTAGTTATTTGTGATGACCAGCACTGGTCTGATACAAAACAAGGATCGGAAAAGTTTTTTGGGGGTAAACAGAAGTTTTCGATCTGAACAGTAAACCCAGTCTTACACTGACACTCATTTACAGTCCTATTACAGAATGAGCCGAATGTGTCCTCACATCCATCGGAATATTTATCGAAATTACATTCATTTACAATAAGAACACATTTGACGAAAATTAAAATATTTGTTAAAACAGTTAAATGGAGACAAAACTTCATAACTTTGATATTCGATAAACTTATGACAAATAAACAACTCTTTTATTTACAAAACTTTCTGATAAATCTCAGAACGAGATCCGAATAAATAGTTTTCACTCGTCTTTAAAATAAACTTATCATTGGTTTAACTATAAATTATTAACAAATTTCATTGCATTTATGCGATAAGTTATCGTTAGTGGAACTCATTTGTTGGACAGTAGTATTTGGCATCAAATAAGAGTGAAAAACAACTTTTGCTTAACCGCACCGACACATTGTGTGTGTACGCAATGTTTCCTTCCAACTAAACTGGTATTACAGCAAACTTGTCCTTGTCTTCAAACATAATTGACTCGAGCAATAATAATAATAATAATAATAATAATAAGAATAATAATAATAATAATAAGAAGAATAATAATAATATTAGATTACTTCGGAAACCAATAGAAAAATAGAAATTATTGATGAAAAGCGAATTTTTTTTTGAATAAAAATCTGCTTTTATTTAATTAAAAATCATTTTTACGTCAATTCTAGTAATGAATAACTGTTATTCATAATGTTACAGGATAACATTGAACTGAAACTTTTGCCGACAAATCGTGTTATTTTAGTGAAGATCTTCATTAAATTGTTTTTATTAATTCTTTACTCAAATATATTTTGATTAAAAACAAAATAAAATTTTCAGAGAATGACTTTGAAAGATACAATTATTCTGAAGATTTCCATTTAGTTTATAATTATCATTATCTCACAAATGAATTGAATAATTACTTATAAATTTCTTAATGCTTGTTTATATGTCAGATTTCAACAGCTCCTACTCTTCATACCTGAATTGAATTTAAAGGGATAGTCATATGAAATGTTGTATCACTCGCTTATGTCACAGAAATTGTTTTAAATTATTATGAGTTTTAATAATTCGTTTGTTTTCGTCATTGATTTTAGGATTTGTAGCGAACAATACAATACTAATTGGCCTTTAATTTAGGATTACTTACACTATTCCCTTAATTCGTATTTTGATTCGTTATTATTATTTGCTTTACTTTTAAATGTTTGAGTAAAGGGCACTCCTAATACTACTGAATCCAAAAATTTAATGAATCAGAACTAAGATAAGTTGAGCCCAATTTTTTTGTTCTTCAAATTACATCATATCTTCAAATTAATGATCATTAAAGCTGTTACTGATTTCAGTTTCACGGATAGACTGGTTTGTGATTTCGTTTTCAATTGATGTCAACCAATAAGTTTTCTCTTCCATCGCACAAAATAAACCACTTTTCCTCAAATATTTTGCTTCAGATTATTATTATTGAAAATATTCGAAAACTAATTGCTTTCAAAAATTAATTTTCTCTCCTTTTAAGTGAATAAATGAATGATTTTCATAGAAAAACTGATTCAATAATAATTCAATTCATATTAAATCATTTTTTTCATTCAACTGAAATATTTGTTATAGAAATCAATTTGTTGTATATTTGCTGTCAATTCAATCACTTCTCAAAACTAATAATTAGCGCACACTTTGGAAAGGCCTATAAACCAGAGATTAAATCTTATTTAATGACAAAATCAGACATTTTATGCTCTTTATCATTCTTAATAAATTCTAAAGTATTGAGTAATTCTTATGAATATTTTGATTGAATATTAGATTCAATGCTTTAAAACATTTTATATTACATATAATTAGAATTAAATTATTTTACTTATTGTGAAATCCTATGAAAAAAGCAAAAATTGATTTTCTTTCTATCATTCAATAGTGTTTCCATCAGGGATGCACAAGGCCCTCGACTTTAGGGGGACTTTTCAAAAAAGAAATTTAGGGGGATTTTTGCCTAAAAAGCCCAAAGTGCCTAAAATTCTTTTTATCATGAGTTTTATGTTAATTAAGCTAAGTAAAGATAAATATAAGATAATCATGATTAATAAACAGTTTTTCAAACCGGCTTTCGTTTTTAGGAGGTTTTGCCCAAATTTTGAATTCTAGGGGAATATCTTGGAAATCCCCCTTGCGCATCCCTGGTTTCCATTGATTGAAACATTCATAATGTCTTTTGATTTTTCAATAATTTATTTGATGTAATTCATGATTGAGAAAAAATGAATACTTTTTATGTTTTCTTTAACTTTATTGTTAAGTATTGAGTGGAAAGCCTTTTAATCCTTGAGTTGTTAGTGCTTCAAATAATTGCAATACTGTTCCGTTTTGGGTACAGCCTATTGAATGTCAGGCAAATTGAAGCGCTTTCGCATTAATTTGAATACCTGTCACAACATCTGATCTCAATTTTAAGAATCTTGTTATCTATTATATAATCTTAACTTAAGAATCGTTTTGACCTTTAAATCGGTTATTCATTATTTTCAACATTTAATGAATACTTTTATGAAAAATGAAATTATTATTTCTTTTGCGACACTTTTTGCCTTAAAATTAATTATTAATTATTTGAAAGATTTTATTGGTTCTCATTATTGTTAAAAAGTAATTGAGTTCATAAAAACTTGAAAATCAGTTTAATTTAATTACAGATAAGTTAATGAATTCAATTCATTATAATTTTTCTTTTTTAATCTTTCAACAAAATGTATGCTTTGTTTCAGAATTTCTTTAAAAATCAAAAGAAGGAAAATCAATATAATTAATAATTTCATTGATTTAAACTTCGATTATAACATTTAATGGCTTTGAGTGACCAAAAGTAAGGACTAAACTCCAATATCTTAGTCCTTTCAGACACCTCATTAATTTCAGGGATGCACAAGGTTCTTAAGAAAAGGAAAAATTAAAAAAAATTTCAAAAGATGTAGGGGATTGTTGTTAGTTCATTTTTAATACTAAATAGGGTAAAAATTTGCCGCCTCGCTTCGCGAGTCTCCAAAATTTCTCGAGGTGGGTCTACCGGCTCTCGATTGTAGGAGGATATTTTGAAAATTCACCCCTTTTGCATCCCTGATTAATTTGATTTATTGTTAAAGTTTGGCATTCGATGAGTTACTTATTTTTGTTTAAATCAAATGTGACACTAATCCACAAAATCTTGGTTTTCAAAGTTTACAGATTAATACACAGAAGTGTATATGGTTGTACTTGATCCTTTCCTTCCTTATCCAATGGTTTTACCAGTGATTCATATCAGGAAAGGTTTTTTTAAATAACAACTTTGAAGATTTGTTCGCATTTTGTTTATCTAAACAATCGTTTGATGAAATCTAAAAATTGGTTAACGATTATAATTTAATGATTTAATGATTGCATCTTGGCATAAATAAACTAAAAGTCAATTGGTACAAGGGCACATTTGAGTAAATATACACCAACAGAGAGTCAATTATACACCAACTCTAAAAATTGAAATTCAGTGAAAATATTTTAAAATTAAAAATAAAGACTTTAAAAAATATTGAATTAATTATAATAACAAATATTGTGGAAAATTAGTGAATGACTTTCTATTTTGAAGAATAGCACAAAAGTGAAGGATTTTTTTCGATTCAATTCTCAATCATTTTTTGGATAATTGGCACAAAAATTGAAGTGTAATCAAAATTCTTCGCAAAACAATTGAGAAATACTCCAATACTTTGATCAGTCAAACAACAAATTCATTATTCCCTTTCAAAATTCAAAGGAAAAAAGAATTGAAAATCCAATGAAACACTTTTGTGTATTGAAAACAGTTATTTACTTAAAATTCACTTTTTTTTATTGTTAGCTCCAGTTTTTCCCTAAACTTGAGTTTTAAAAATCAGTTTATTTAGAATTTTTAAAAATAATAACAAATATGTTTATATCTAATCTATAATTTGATAATTGTCAAGGTCTTTAATTCTAAAATGTAATGCATTTAATAGTTACGAATTGGAAAAATCTGTTTAAAATCAAATTTTCGACGTTAAAAGTTTGTAACAATTCTTCAATAAATTTAGCCATGAACTTTATACGCCCTCTCCTTGGTTAAGCATAAATAATCGTAAGTTGAAATCCAATTAAAAAACTGATAATTTGGGTTCAATAGAGGAAAAGGAGAAATAAAACAAATTATTAAATTTTATCATTAATTAGGTCTTTATTGAATAGAACTGACATTAAAGAAAAGTTTTATTGTAGTCTCGAATTAAATGTATTTCTTCACAGTTTTATTAGTTTCTTCATAAGTCTGTAGTTTAGATATGCTCTCAATATTTTCAAAGGAGATATAAATGAATAATTCATAATTAGTAGCAATCAATTTGTAATTTTAGTGTAGGTTTGCCTCAAATTAGATAAAAATAATTCTAAACTAATGGAAAGACATATACATCACGTAAGACATGAATTACATATTTGTGTTTTGTCTTAACTATTGTCCAGAAATGCTTTCAAATTAATGATTGATTGAGTTTACGGTTAAATATTTAACTCTTAGTTTTGTGAAGAAATCCATTACTTTCTCAACAACTGAGTGAATAGCAAAACAAAAGACACAATAATTAAAAAATTGCCTAAAATTTTATGAATCATTTTGAGAGCAATTGTTATTCAAATGTAAATATAATATTATGTCCAACAAAATAATTAACTAATGTTTTGTGGCTTAAGAATAGGTCAACATTTGTTTGAAGTGTTTAATTTTGCGCTCACATAACACTCACTGCTTTCACATCAAAGTCAATTGAAAAAAAGATAATAATCAAGGAATTTTAGCAGGAAATTTGTTTCAATTAAATGCCAAAAATTATAATCACAGGGTATGCCTGTGAAGGGAATGACTGCCAAAAAGGAGGTTTACATTAAACAACATTGAGTTTCGGATAAGATTTTCTGATAAATTCCATGAAAAAACTAGTTATTCAAAGATTGAGTATTAAACAAATAAACCTTGAACATTATCAATAATTCTGTTCGCATAACCCCATCTCTGAATCCAATCTCTTCTCAAGAGATAGACTTCTTTTATATCAGAAGTTAAATAAACATTAGATTTATTCAAATTTATTCTGATATGTGTTTAAAACTAATATTTTGATTGGAATTTATTTGAATTCTTGTTAAATATTATGAGTGAATGGCCTCTTCATAAGTGGGCGGACGTTCTCGGATCAAATTAAATGAATATTGTCTGTCATTCAAGTTATTTATGAAATTACAATCAATTAGAGTCGTTGTCGTACTTCTGGAACAAACAGTTCTGTAGTCAACATAAGAGTTATTCTGAGCGCAAAAACACTTCCGACAAATGGTTAAAACCATAAAAATTAGAGTCAATACTAATATTAGTATAAACCACAAGAAAATTGTTTCTTCAAAGTTGAGTGTAGTGGCCATAAAGTCAGCCCCAGATATATATTTTCCTTTTGTTTGACATTTTATTGAATTATATCTTTTTTGACAAAAACAAAAACGCCTTTCGGTGTCGTAATAATGATTATGAGGACAACCACATCGTGCAGTTGGGTCGTCTGCTTCTGGCACTGATGAGAGACTGTCCATGACCTGTTTAAGGGCGTGATGTGACTCCAGGAGATTGTGTCCATTCCTATAACACCCGATATTTGATTCATTATTCTGTTGTCGACACTGTTCTGTCAGAAAACAGCTCTGATTGAAGTGCCGGACGGGTAAACAGAATCTGTTATCCAATACTATCGGATAATTAGCACTACATTCACATAATTCCGGTCCGGAATCGGAAATAGTTTTGTTAATTTGTTTTTGTAGACAATAAGTGAAATCATGTTCGCAGTCGAGACAATCACTGAAATCACTGCAATTTATTACTAAAACTAATGAAAAGAGTGTCAGTAAAGCATATGTTACACAAGTCGTGTCCATTGGATTAGCTATCGATAGATATATTAATAGAAGTGAACGAGAAGTTCATTACTAAAACTTATTCCGACATTTGATGAAAATAATGTCAGAACGAAAAGCAATTCAAGGAATATGTGATAAAAACACTTAAACCTAATCACAAGTTTATAACAGTTATGTCAATGTCTGTCACTAACGGACCACAAATCAGATTTTGATAACAAATATTAATATAATATTCTGATTAACTTTTATTAAATTATTTTTAGGACTTCTTATATAAATTCACTGTTTATTCAAATGTTTTCAACAAATAAGTCGAGGAAACTATTATTGAATAAAAGTCTAATTATTTAATTTTGTTTTTAGAAACCTGAAACGTCTGTTTTTCATTCTTTTAAGCATGTACATTTGCGCACTTCCTGAGTATTCTTAGCAAAAATTTTGTTTTCATCCTTTAGGGAATTTCCACAAAATGGGTTCAATTTATTTATTTCAATAAAATAGTTAATAAAAGTGTTAATAAAAACTCAAAATTAACTATAAATAGAAATAAAATTCAATAAAAATATGTTTTTTAAATTTATTTGTTAGCCTTGAAAAACAAACCTAAACTCAAATACAAACTAAAGGATTGTTTAGGAATTTTTCAAGAATAATATCGTTTTTTTGGTTTTTCCAATTGATCAGGTATAGTTAGAAGTGTCTTTTATTAGTTGATACAAAACTTGAGACAAACGATTAAATGCAACTTTTATTCGAATCTAAGAAAAAGGATTTAATTTTTGTTATTTTTACATATTTTCTATTAATTTCTTTGCAATTAATTAAATCTATTGAACAAAACTCTTTAAAATTATTATGAGATATACAAAACGGAAAATCCAATCGTTATATCTAAAGACTGTAAATAACTTTAAGTGTAATATTGATGATCAGTTCATTTGAGAAATTATTTGTTTCCTGCAATTAACTGATCGGTAAAAGTGTTTGATATTTAATACTAAAAATAATGGAACAGATTCTTAATATACAGGGAAAGCCTTATTGAAGCTGATTCTCACAAAATAAGGGTTTTAGTCAGATTAAAATTACCCTTAATATAAAAATATGTGCACATATATCACAACTGGTGATCAAACTTTTCGAAGCAGGTGCTATTAAAGGGGTAAAATGGCGAATACCCCCTTTGGCTACCAATCCATATAAATTCAATATAGCATTAATATGTGAGCTTTTAAGTCTAATTCAATGTAAAGTTAATTGGCCATTAAACAAAATCTATAGTAACGTTATTTTATCATGCTATTTTCTCTCTCACAGTCCCCTTTAATAAGGATCCGAAGGTTCTTTCGAAGAATTTCTGACACCGAATGCCATCTTTTGTTAGTTTTTGTATTAAATAAAATGTGAGCAAAACTTGAAGTTTGTTAAAATCTAGAGAACAACGAATCAGAAATAATCACTTTTTAATAGTTTTGACTCAAACTGATCACAATTATTGATAAGTATTTCTCACAAATTAATAAACAAATTAAAAGCTCTGAGTTTTAATACACTTCTGATTGAAAATATTTGTTCAGAAAATGTATTAAAGAGCCTAAAAATATTGAAAATAACTCTTAATTTTCAATTATAGCTATATTTTTGAATCAAAACTGGAGTGAAAGCCATCACTAGTTTGACGTCACGTTTAAAAACATTCTCGGATTCGAATAAACATCTAAACAGCGCTGTCGTAAACACTGTCCGTCCCTTCATTTCGGCCTTAAATGCGCTCAAATTTGTCGGAATTTAATGTTTTGACAGCCATTTTGTGGACAACCATTCCTTTGTTCGAAGATTGGCAACAATTTGAGGTATTTTTCCATTAATTGTCACTAAAATAGACATTAATTAACATATTTTTAAACATTTAATGCAATGTTTACTAAAAAATAATAGAAAGTAAACATATTTTTGTTAATTTACTTATGTTTTGATTGTTTATAATTTAATATAAATTCAATAATTTATTTAAAATCAATAATTGTTTTGATTTACAGAAAATAACTTAAATTACTTGAATGTGAAAATTGGATTTCAAGAGAAAGACTTGTGTCGTGTCTTCTCATTAAATATGGATATCGAAGAAGAATTGGACGAAACGGAAATAGACTTCTCGGATGGCTCTCAAAGAACCGATGAATTCAGTGAGTCTTTTGTCACTTTTCCTCAAATTATTTAAATTAATGTTTTATTTGTATATAAAGTTGACTCAAATATGAAGAAATTATTTGATTCCAATGAAAGCCACGGATCGATGACTCCTTCGGCTGAAGAATTGGACTCAAGTGAATCCAATGGAATCAATCAGGAGGAGTGGACTCTTGATTTGAGAGCATTTGATACGGAGACCACTTTTGAGGCACCCGTTTTCATCCCTTTTGTGGCCGAAGTAATCGAAGTTCAATCAAAGACAGCCAAAAAAAGAGGTCGGCCTCCAATCAAAGACCCAATAGTCAGGAAACTTCGCAAACAAGAAAGAGAAAGAGTGGCCGCAAAGAAGTATAGACACAAAAAGAAATTATTTCAACAAAATGAAGACAATGTTGTCTTTGAATGGACCCAAAAATTGGATGACAAGAGGAGAGAACTCGAGGAAGTGGTCACTCAAATTCAAATGATGGCTGATTTAATTCCGAATATTCGCCATCTCTTCACTGATGAGGAAGAAACACAACTAAGAGAGAGTTTCAAAATAATTGGAAAACAGATCGAATGAAAAACCCGGCCTACCCTACCCTAACCTAACCTGGCTTCACCTTTCCTAACATAACCTGAACTATATTTTAAATATTGAAATGTCCCAAAACTATAATTTCCCAATAAATTGCAATTATGATTATTATTCAATTATTTTGATTATAAATAACTTTTTGAATATTTATTTATTTATCAAATATTTATAAATCGGAAACATTTAATAAATGACCGAAAATTTGATAATAACTTTCAACTATTAAATTGAAGGGAAGCCAAAGGGAGAGAACAATACATTACAAGCCTTGAATGACATCCTTTTTATGCTATGGTTTTTGGACAATAAGTTTCGATAAGAGTTATCAAAACTATTTTGCGATTAGAAGTCGCGTAACATTTATTATGAATTGAGTATTAACTCTGATATTAAAATGTATTTTGAGGGTCGCGTAGCCTCTCATTTGTCTCTCTGTTTGTACTCAAACGACGAATCTTTTCATTAATTTGTTTGCCATTTGAGTGAATGACAACTGAAATCATTTTTATTTCAATATTAAAACCGTCGATGAGTTGCAAATGGGTTTCGATTTGAATATATTTGTGGATCGGGTCGACGAAGAGCTCATGTGTTGTATTTGCACAGATGTATTGGAAGACGCCGTTCAACTGATTCCGTGCCAACACTTGTACTGTCGATCCTGTTTAATGGGGTGGCTAAAAGTAAAGGCCAACTGTCCCGTCGATAATTTACAAGTCGGGCAAAACAATGTGGGGGCAGTTCCTCGTTGTATTCAGAATATGCTCTCAAAGTTGATGGTACGGTGCGATCGCTGTCAACAGTTGTTGGCTTTACCCAAATATGGGTCACATAACTGTTTCCAAGAGATTTTGTCTCAAATGGGAGATTACATCCAACAAATCGAAGACGTTTTGCTCACTCTTGAGGTCAACAGAAAAAAAATCTCATAGAAATTCAAAATTTGGTTAACTTTTAATTAAAATTAGAATAAAATATATTCAGATCTGTGACTCCAATCGTAAACAAGGTTTGGCTCAAACTCAATCTCCACTACATTTACCCCCTTATTAATAAGAGATATTAAATAAAGACAATTTTTTTATTTTCCCAAAATTTTGAAAATTTTCGCAATATTTTAAAAATCCAATTGTTAATAAACATATTTTCAAAATTTTTTGAAATTTTCGCAACAATGGGGAGGAAGGGTGGGTTGGTGG
This sequence comes from Eupelops occultus, assembly GCA_034695605.1. Lineage (NCBI taxonomy): Eukaryota > Metazoa > Arthropoda > Arachnida > Sarcoptiformes > Phenopelopidae > Eupelops > Eupelops occultus. The sequence continues at coordinate 1,016 of JAQFZI010000035.1, read as the reverse complement.
GTTGGGTTTAACGAACGAATACATATACTACATCCCCTTCGGTAAATGTAGTGAAAAATGAAAATTTTATTAAAATACCAAAACTATACAATTATCGATCAGGTGAATTGTCAAACAGGTGATGATCCATACGGCACTAAAATAATTGTTCTCCTGATCTCGAACATGAAAAGGGATGTTTTTACAGAGCTTCATCGATTAACCGACCGTTCAATCAAAATAATTTGTCCCTACTTTTTAATTGCGGGCAAATGGAGCCTGACCCTATTTTTTCAATAAACGGATAAGTAATTGAAGTTTGGAAAGTAAAAATTATTTTTTATCCTAGAACAGTTTTTAATTTTACGTTTAAATTATTATTTGTCAATACAAAAGTAAATTATTTAGTTGAATTATAAAGAACATTTATTTCCGGGAAGTTTCTAATAGTAAAATATTTAATGTTGGACATACTGTACTTTGCAATTAAATTAATTGGAAATTTAGAAAATTGGTCTGGAACGTTAATTAATTAAGATAAAATAATCTTAGATATAAAAATTAAAAGTTTTAAAAGTACAGTATGTGGTGCTTTCATTTCTAAATGATTGATAGGCACCCAAAGGGTTGAGGAATGGTTTCACATCCAATTTGGGAATAATCAGAATCTCGGCAATTTTGGCAAATAGTAATGAATAACCAAGTACAGAAGAACATCTCTTTAAATATTTCCAGTCTAAATAGATTAATTTGAAGTAAACAAATTTTCCTTCAATTGGACCGCCTGTAGCCAAGTATAGGGCCTCAAGGTGTTTGAAAGCTATTTTATAGAATCGTGGAAATTTTAAATTATTAAAAATAATTTTGTGGCTCACCTCCAAGTGGCCATGTTGATCTAGTTAACTGTTGAAGGCTAATAACAGATACTTCATTTTTACTATTGGTTTGAATCAAATTGTATGTTGGTACAACAACATTTTCCTCACAATTGTCATCACTGGAACCAGTACCAATCAGAATATAATTTGCTGAGTCTG
>JAQFZI010000034.1:0-32092 GCA_034695605.1 Eupelops occultus | reverse complement strand
TATAGTGAAGTAATGGAAATAGTGAAGTAATTTACCTGGCCCGAGTCACTTCATTATTTCCATATATAACTGTATTGCCTTTTTGAGTAGATTAACGTCATTAACTAGGCAATAACGACTATTTTTGCGTCTGCTTGCAACAAAAAAAATCCAATCTTTTTATTGATGAAAATGATTAAACTTTGTGTCAGTTTTCTATTTTATTAATTCATTGTATTTTATTTTCTAGAATCGTTCATTTTTGAGTTTTACGCTTGATCAATCAAATGTTGATTATTTTCACGGCTAATAATATATTTTGTTTGACTAAACACTTGAGTTCTTGCAATGGATTTAATTGAAATCAAGTTTTACGACAAAATTTAGTGAACATTGACTTCAGATTCTAAAAAGTTTTTTTTTCGATAAAACATTTGTCTAATACTTGGTTTCAATAATTTTTAAAATATTAGTTTTTACGAAACAAATTAATTAAAGATTATTAATGGAATTAATCATATTTTTAACGCAAGAAAATAATTAATTTTATTATTTGTTAATAAAACAAGTATTTTATTGAGAAGACTATAAAACTATGATATCTACCGTTTGATAGTACATATAGTTTTATAGATATATAAAAGATATATTTGGAATAATTTAATTCAATTTTTATACATTTATACGTTTTTATACGTTTTTCTCATATATTAAACTAAATTACTATATGAGTAAAACCCTTTAAGTTTGAGATGGTGGTGAAGGATAGATAGGGAAATCCTAAAGCCAAACTATATATACTCGAAACTTCATTATCGTCGTAAAAAAAGCACAAAATAACTCAAATGTCAGAACTTTGTGGGACTCGTTGTAAGTTGTGCTCCAATGCTTTCCACTCTTAGTGTCTGTTAAAAGTCCAGTCATTGATTCGGTCAAAACTTGTCAGTGATTTTACAACTAAATTATTTTTGTTGAAAAACTTGTGAGACTTACTTTGAAACAATCTTATTGTCTAATAGCTCAGTTGAAAACATGATTGATCAGTGTTTAAACAATTGTTTCATTTATAAACCTGTAAATCTGTAAATGTTTGAAATTCCAATTTGAATAAACAAATTATTTAAAACTTGATTGGTGAGAATACGGTTTTAGTTAATCTTTTCTTTTAATTGATGTTTTGTGAGAACTTTAGTTAAAAGTTCTTTAGTTTTCTTAGAAGTTCTGTGAATTCAATGCAAAACATATTTTGCAATCTTTTCAACCGAATGTATGTCTGGTCTCTCATTACTCCAATTCAAATGTCTGTTTGACAACTGTATCCCATCAGTTGGGGATCTCCTCCTCTTCATATTGTGAGGCATAGTTTTACGCCACATGTCTCAGTGACTCTCCTATGGTCTGGTCAACACCAGTTTTATATATCTTGATTTTATCTGGATCATAAAAGAACTTTTAAATTACTATAATTTTTATGCTTCAGACATATCAAGTGAGAGGTGAACGGCCCTCCGGATGGCCGACTATTTTTCGCACAGACTTTACTGAAAACGAGTTAAACGATAAGTTAAAGAGGAAACCAACGAACAAAACAATGACAACAATGACACGCATCAAGACTTTCATCGCTTAGACTCACAAACCTTTCATTTCATAACTCAATTAAATCTAAAGACAATTTTGAAATTTTTTTCAAAAAAGTCTACACTTTTTTTGAAATGTTTGTCTGACTTTTTATATTCTTGTGAATAGTTATGAATAGAATCCAACGATTGAATTCTGTTAATGAAGTGTTGATACAAACCCACAAAATATATGAAAACAATCGACTCCTTATTTCAAGTACTCATAAACACCAGAATCACAAAAAGGTATGAATTATTTTTTGTCAAAAATACTGATAAAAGACTTCCTTAAATAGTGATTAATATATTCCTGTGTTTGACTTGTGTTTTGTCAAGTGTTCAAAATCGAGAATCTTTTGAACAAACATTTTTTTGTTGGCTTTTGTTTTTTGAATTATTAGTTCTTTTTTTAGAAATTTCAGAGTTATGTCAATTTGCGAAATATTCAGTAATTAATGTCTGAGAAAAAAGTATTTTTGTTTGAAAAATGAAATTCTTGGCTAAAATTTGTATTTATTTAAGAAGACCTTTGATTTAGATTTGAATGCATTTGAATCTAATATTGAATCTTAGTTTTTGAAATCTTGTTTATTTTTAGTTCTAGCAGTAAAGACATTTAAAGATTTAATCATTATCAAGGTTAATTTTTAGATTTCAATCACAATTTTAGTGACTTTTCTAATCCTTAATGAAAAATATTTAAATTATTTTTTAAATACAATTTGTAAATAATCAACACTTTTATATCAGATGAACAAGGATTAGCCCTGGGTCATTTGTCGCTACTATATCAAATGTACACTGCAATTAATTTTGTTTTTATTTACGAGTTTCGCATTAAATTTTGACAGATTTTGAATAAAACATTTTATTTGGAAATTTATTTTTGGCATAAAATTGAATAATTAGTGGTTTAATTGAATCGTTCAAATTAATTGATAATATAGACTGATTATATTGAAGGCCATTTTAATTGAAACTATTCAATTGATGTGCGTTTCATGTGTTTGTGTTGTAATTATGTTATAATCAGTTGATGTAAATCTTGATTTAAATTTTAGTTAAAAAAGAAATAAAAATCATTAAAAAATCTGATTTTTGATAACTGAAGCGGAAAAAGAATTTGAGTTAATATTTATTTTAATTTTGTTTCTCTAAGAACCGGCTCTAAACTCATTAGTAATTAATTTACTTTTTCAGTCATTGAACTAAAAAATAATTAAATTTTTTAATGTCTGATGTCTTTTAAATTAATTTAGAGATAAATTTTAAAAATTGACAGAATGAACAAGGCAAAAAATTATATATTTATTTATTTCGGAAATTATTACTTTTAACATAAAAATGTTTGGTATTTATAAAGAATTATCCGAATTCCGGCAAATCGTTTAAAATGAAAACGAAATTTGTTTTTATTTTTAGCTTTGATTTAATAAAATTAAAGTTCAAATTTGAGGACAACTTAATGAGTGTCCGATTCAGACAAATGCAATAGTTTTAACACAAGTCTTGAGCTATTTATGTCTTTCACTGATGTATGAATAACTTAGAAGTGACATAGTCGTATTAAGGATGCCATAGTCGTCCCATGCTATGCCATCCTTCCCTATCTTTCCCCATCCCATTGCAAGTATTTTAGTGCTGGAAAAGTAAACAGAGATTTTACATATTCTGTATATCCTCTGTCATAGGCATCATTGAAGTGCATCTCATCTCTTGAGGACTGATTCCTTTATTTAGACTCTGTGTCTATAACTATGAGCTCTTTTTAAACGCATCCAATTTTTAAGATACCATTCAATTACTGAATTTTAGTTATTATAATATAAATTTTACTCATATTATCAATAATTTGTGACTCAAATACATATCCAAACTTTTTTCTCATTATTCTTCAAATGTTTTGTTCATTCAATTCGTGATTTTAAAGAGATATCAAAATTTAGTTTTAAGCGAATGTGAAAACTAATGACATTTAAGTAAAAAATTTTCAATATCATACAAAAATGAGCCTCGATTACTGAATTTGAACAATTTTAATTTGAAATATCAAGAGCAATGCCAACACAGCAGAAGTATAAGGTAATTGAGCATGCTATTTTGCTATTTTAACATCAATTTATTCCAATTCAATACTTTTTGAGGTTTACATAAATTTTGTTGAAACAAATTCATTGATTATTTGCGGAATCACTCAAAAACATTTGAATTCACTTAATTAACATTTTTTTTATTTTATAAAATATATGAATTGGTGTTAAATCAGCACATTTTGCTATAAACATATTTTCCTAAACACTGGTTACGGGCTCCAAATTTCTTTAAAAAAGCCTTGTTACAAAGTCAAAATAAAACTGATTTAATATGAAAAATATTGAATACTAAAATGAAATCGAATAATCAAGCTTGGTTAATTCGAAACAAAAGAATAATTGAATAAAATTTATTCATTATTTGTGAAATTTGTTAGATTATTTCAAAATTCATTATTTTTTTGCGGTTTCGAGTGAGTCCTTTAATTTGTCGTCAAATCTATTCCCAGAAAAAAACTTATATAAACTAACGATTTGTTTTCAATTTGTCTTTGAATTGTCGACTCATATGACAATTGAGTAGAAATGCATTTTTCATATTTGAAGGATTGAATGAGTGATAAAAATAAAGATGATTTCAAGTTTTTAAAAATTTATTTGAATTGAAAGTAATGTGAAATTAGTAAACAATGTAAACAATATAAAAGATGTGATTTTTGTCCAATTGATCGATATTATGCTAGATCATTATGGACAGAATTTAAAACTTTATGGTGGTATTGGAAAGAACCTACCCATAAGTGGGTTTAAGTGTAATTGTCATTGTAACTGTTTTCAATACTATAAAACTAATAATGAACTCAAGTTTAGTGAATATTCATCTGAAAAAAGTGAAAATCAAATTAAAAAAGCAATCAATAAAAATACTAAACCCATAGAAAATGGTTTAGAAATTGCAAATAAAGTCCAAAACCAATGGATTGTAAAGCGAGAGAATCCTAACAAACAAGTCTACCATAATGTGATTGAAGTCTTGAAGTGCACTTGTGATCAGAGCACTCATCCTTTAACTAATCGAACAGACTTTACATCTAAAAGGGGTGTTTCGCCAAATGTTATTCAAAATTTATATAAAACCGATGCAAAGAAGAACCTCAAGAATTATAGAAATGTTTTTATTGATCGGTCTATAAATAAAGTGAGAGATGAGTGCATTAAATGTACCTGTATTACAGACACCAAATTACTAGAAACCTCTCTAACAGACAGTTTGCAGAGCACTTCCTCCAAGTCTTCAAGCCTTTTAACTTTAGTTTCGGAAGATTTCTCTATAGATGAGGTGAGTCTTATATAAATAAAAATCTATTTTATGATAATTAGTGAAATTTTTTATCAAAAGTTGTAAATGAGTTCCAAATTATTAGCATGCTTACAATTTGAGTTGAAACGCACATACATTTTGTCCTCAATTGTCTTGAGTTGATATAAGTTATTAATTCAATGAATTAATAGACAGAAATTGTTTTCAATTGATTCAATTGCACGCCTCTACAGCTGCTAATCATCATTAAAGTTGACTAATATTTTAATATTGTATTGAATTTCTATTTTTTGTTAATTCATTTGTCTGTTGCATAAGTACTAAATGTTTTGTAACTTTTATTTTAAACGAATGTGTTTTCCAATCAAAACTTGAAACAAAACTTTTTGTGATTTTAAAAACTATGTTTTGTCTAATGTTTTGATATAAATGTTGTCATAAATGTTGTCGCGTTCTTTAGAGTCATTTAAATTCAGGTCTAAAGAGTTTGAATATAAATACAAATCTCTCGAATGTGTTAGCAGTCGAGCGCCCAGAGCCAGCGTTGAAGGAGTGCTGGTTTATGATGATTACCAGTCCGATTGCTTTCATTACAATTATACTAAGAAAAGGTCTAACTTTTTCCATCGAAAGGTCAGTTCATATCATATTCCTTTAAATTTTTATTTTTTCGTTTTTTCAAGTTTGATATAAAACAGTGATATTATCTCTCAAATAGTTAACTTGCTCATTTACAACTTATCATAAACTAAAATTGCATATTATTATCATATTTATCAAATGTTCCGCACAATTGTATTATCGAAGAAACTTGATTTAAAACATGTTTTCTAAAATGATAAAAGAGCAAGATAATCTCATTCAGTTGGATCTCAATTCGATATCAATTCGATAATTGTGTTTAAAACATATTTTTAGCCAATTAAACGACCTAGTTTTAAAAACCTTTTCATCAATTCTAATTATTGAAAATGTATTTTAATTTAAGCAAATTTTATTCCAATTGGTGGTAATTTATCCTTTAAAATAAAAGATTTTTCATTTGATATTGATACAATTATAAATTTAAATTGTTAGTTTCTGATTTTATTTCTATTGTTTATCCATGATGATATTTAATAATTGGCATGAATTAAGTAGAAACTCTTTTAGAAAAGGTGTGAAAAATTTAATGATATTTGTTTGAAATATAGTTTAATAGTTGTTTAATGGTTTTTATTCGAAGTTTCATTTTGTTTTGAATTCCATTCAATTCTGTAAATCATTAAATTCTTGATTATTTATTTGGTTTAAATAGAGATGTCAGCACTGATTAGTGAGTGTTGGCCTTCCTTTTAAACATAACATAACATAAAGACTTTTTATTGTCTTTTTACGGATGTTTTGGAGGAAGTCTTTGGGAGGAAGTCTGTCATACATATCATTAAAGTAATATCTCGCAGGAAATGGCATATTATTAGTGTCTCTTTCTATAGACAAAAGTTCTAAAAGCCTTATAATTCATAAATAAATAAATTGATGGATAAATCAATTTAATTGTGTTTGATCTCTACGAATAATTAAATAGATGTAGGCGTTTAACATCAAAAATATTTTCTCAGCACTTTTAAGACATTTTAACCTCGATTCTAGATTCCAGTAATCAATAAATTAGTTTACGACCAATAGTCTCATCGCAAACATTTGTTTTGGAAAAAAATAGAAATTCTCATAAACTTTATTGACATAAACCACATAATTATTGAAATATCTTTATTAGATAAATAATCATGGCAACATAATTGCACAAAACCTGAATACCAGATGTAAAGCCTTCTTTTAATAGAACAAGACACAAACTTTATAATTATAAAGAACAGTGAGGGCCCACCCTATGAGCCTATATTGATAAGTGACCTTTAATCAGATGATAATAATCTGAAAGAATAATATTTATATTTTTCATGACTTCTTCTTCAATGAATTAAACTAATTGTTCAAACTATTAACACGATCTCAACCATTATCTGCACGAATAAAATATATCAAACTTTACATTAAATGCTGAAAATGATCGCACATCTGATCCCAAATTCAATTTTAAAATTAAATATTTTTAATTAATTTTTATATTTAATAAATATTTTGTATAAATATTTACAATAAATAAATAAATGAGTCAAACATAAGTCTAGCCTTTTGTTGTACTTGCAAGCTAACATGTACATGATTTGAATTTTGTTAATTAAACTTATTTAATCTATGGGTTTGGATAAGTTTAAGTAGGGTAATATTAATTACAACTCTAGTCTTAAAAATTAAGTTTGTGTTCAAATCGATGACATTATTTGCGGCATTGTTTCTGATAATGCGTACAAAAGGTATGTATCCTTGTACAAGTTGTGCAGATTTGTAGATGGTGTACATATAGCTTGTATTTATTAAATAAATCCTTGATGCAAGTTGCACATCGATGGATCAATACATAGCATATATGACGCCATTATGCGGCATAATCTTAGTGCTGGTATTAATGTAAAGTTTGGTCATAGACTGACTCACTTTAATATCAGCGAAGCCTCCGCCCATTTCTGCCCAAACATTAGCACTCAGTCTCTCTCTAATAGAGACCTCTTTTCTCATATTAATAGTTGATTTTAAGCTTAATTTAATTGTAATTTATATGTTATTGTGATAATAGTAGCAAGCTAATTGATTTTTAGCTATTTATAAACAATAAGTTGAATCGCGATCTGACAAAAAGAGCCACTTTTGGCTGATCTTCACTCCAATCACTTCAATGGTTGAATGCAATACCGATCAGAAGGCAAGCAATTAATTATTGTTTTTTATCTAATCTATTGTATCGTTTAAACTTTAAACGATAGTTCCTATAATTGTTCTCATTTTTATTTACACTAAAACCTCAAACAATTAATACTTTGATTGTCTCTAACTATCATTGATTTAAATGTTGTAAAAGTGTAAACAAATGAGTCCATAACCAGAGGTTTACCTGTAATTGAGTCTAACTTTTCCTCAGATTTTACACATTTATTGAGAATTGTGTTAATAATGTTATCGTATTATCACAAATGGTTTTACTTATCGAAGACATAGCTCTGATATGTGCGGTCACAACAACTTTGACCCTTATGTTTGTTGTGGTCGTCTCTAAAAAGGTCACTAAAAAAGTGAGACATTTGTGTTTGCCTTCAATTCATTTATGTCTAAACTGTGGCCTAAAATAGTTGTGTGAATAGTTTTCGAGTCTTTAATTTTGTTAAACATTTGTCAGATAAGCGATTATTAATTCCAAAGGAATTTCCTTATCTTTGACTTAACTCTTGTGTTGTTTTGCTTTTATTTGTTTTAAAAAACTTATAATTATTTTCATTGACTGCCAGACCGATGGAAACGCCAGCTTTTTGCGAGCGGCCAGAGCTGGCAATTTGGACAAAGTCTTGGAATACTTGAAGGGAAGTATTGACATCAACACCAGTAATGCCAATGGTCTCAATGCACTCCATTTGGCCTCAAAAGAAGGACACGTTTCGGTTGTGACCGAACTGTTAAAAAGGGGGGCGAATGTAAACGCGGCCACAAAAGTGAGACTTTATTTCAATTGTTTTTATAATCAATTATTCATTTGTTGACTCATTTAATCATTTAATCAAATGTTTGCTCTATTTTTCTCTTTTACAGAAAGGTATTCATTAATTCATTCATTTGTCTCTTTCATCGTTTCCACAATTTTTTAAAAACATTTTTTGAATAATTTATTCTCAAATGAAATAACACTTAAATGAATTAAAGGCAATACTGCTCTACATATTGCATCCCTGGCCGGACAGTTGGATGTCGTTAAAGTGTTGATCCAAAATGGAGCCAATGTTAACGTTCAGTCTTTAAATGGCTTTTCACCGCTATATATGGCCGCTCAAGAAAATCATGACTCAGTCGTCCGATTTTTGTTGTCAAATGGAGCGAACCAGAGTCTGGCGACTGAGGACGGGTTCACACCTTTAGCTGTGGCCTTACAACAGGGACACGACAAAGTGGTGGCCGTTCTTCTCGAAAATGACACCAAAGGAAAAGTGCGATTACCGGCCCTTCACGTGGCCGCTAAAAAGGACGACTGTAAAGCTGCAGCTCTTCTTTTACAAAACGATCACAACCCGGATGTGACCTCAAAGTCTGGATTCACACCTCTTCACATTGCTTCCCATTATGGCAACGAAAACATCGCAGCACTTCTTCTGGACAAGAATGCAGACGTCAACTTTGTGGCCAAACATCAGATCACTCCTCTTCATGTAGCCGCTAAATGGGGTAAAGTCAATATGGTTTCCCTTCTATTGGAAAGAAAGGCTAAGATCGATGCGGCCACTCGGGATGGATTGACACCATTACACTGCGCGGCCAGAAGTGGTCACGAAGCGGTCGTCGACCTATTGCTCGAAAAAGGAGCCCCTATTACTGCTAAGACTAAAGTAATTTTATTTGTTTTAACTTTCATTTTATCGATCGTTTACTCAATAATAATATCAACACTTTTTTCAAATTAAAGAACGGTTTGGCACCTCTTCATATGGCAGCTCAGGGTATGTTCTCTTTAAGTGATTTGTTGTCAGCCATAAAATACAGACAAAAAGCATCCATCAAATTGTTATAAGAATTTTTGCGAACCATTTTCTTTTCAACTAATTTCTGAAATAATATCTTTTTTGCCAATAATTTGATTGAATTTCAAAACGAAAGCAAAAACTGTTCTCTCATTTGATTTATTTGCATAATATTCTGATTTAATTATATGAGAGAAGACATAAGACTTTAATACAATTACATTATTATTTGACACCTTTTTACTCAATAGTAGTCAATAATATTGTAATGTTTCAAATAGGAGATCACGTGGACAGCGCCCGTATTCTTCTTTTCAATAAGGCGCCCGTCGATGATATAACTGTCGTAAGTAATGATTTCTTTTTTAATTGATATCAGAATTGAAGAGCAATTGTTTTTGCGAAGGATTATCTGACAGCTCTTCACGTGGCGGCCCATTGCGGTCACGTTCGCGTTGCAAAATTATTACTCGACCGTAAAGCAGACCCGAATGCCAGAGCGCTGAACGGTTTCACTCCTTTGCATATCGCTTGTAAAAAGAACAGAATAAAAGTGGTCGAACTTCTTCTAAAACATGGCGCCAGCATTGAGGCCACAACAGAATCGGGTCTGACACCACTACATGTGGCCGCTTTCATGGGATGTATGAATATTGTCATATATTTGATCCAACATTTGGCAAATCCAGACGTTCCAACTGTTAGAGGAGAGACACCTTTACATTTGGCCGCCAGAGCCAACCAAACAGATATAATTAGAATTTTGCTGCGCAACGGAGCACAGGTCGACGCAAAGGCCAGAGTAGGAGCTTTTTATCTTTTTTATTACAATTACGTGACTAATCATTAATTTGAATAATAGGAACAACAGACTCCTCTACACATAGCATCACGTTTAGGAAATGTCGATATCGTTGGTCTTCTCCTACAACACGGCGCTGATGTGGACGCAACCACTAAAGACTCGTTAGTTCTTTGATTGTATTCTTTGAATCATTTAATTAATTTTTATGTAATATTTTAGATATACTCCACTTCATATTGCAGCCAAGGAGGGACAGGAAGAAGTAGCAGCTGTGCTATTGGAGCATGGTGCTTCACTTAACGCTACCACTAAAGTATGTTCTGTTAACTGTATATTAACTATTGATTTATATAATTATTGAAAATATTATGAATTTGCAGAAAGGGTTCACTCCTTTGCATTTGGCGGCTAAGTATGGAAATATTAAAGTGGCCCGACTTCTAATCAGTAAAGACGCACCGGTGGACGCCCAGGGAAAGAACAATGTGACGCCATTGCATTGTGCAGCGCATTACGATCACGTGAATGTCGCTCTTCTGCTCCTGGAAAAGGGTGCCTCACCTCACGCTACAGCCAAGAATGGTTACTGTCCTCTGCATATCGCTGCCCGAAAGAATCAAATGGATATCGCCACTACTCTTCTCGAATACGGCGCAAAAGCCAACGCAGAGTCAAAAGTAATTCGATTTAAATGACTGAAAGTTATTTATTTTTATCTGATTATAATTTAGGCCGGTTTCACACCATTGCATTTGGCTGCACAGGAGGGTCATACAGATATGGCAACTCTTCTAATCGGACATCAGGCCAATGTTGACGTCAAAGCTAAAAATTTGCTTACTCCTTTGCACTTGTGCGCTCAGGAGGACAGAGTGAATGTGGCCACTATTTTGGCCAGAAATAGGGTCGAAATGTCACCGCAAACCAAAGCGGGTTATACTCCACTTCATGTGGCCTCACATTTTGGACAACTAAATATGGTTCGCTTCCTCTTACAAAATGGTTAGTCATTTAATGATTCGAAATATACTTTAATTTGAATCGATTTTTGTTTTGATGTAATCTTTTAGGCGCTGACGTAAATTCGACGAATGCTGTCAGTACTCATATCTTATCCATTATTATAACAAATCTAATCTTCATCTGATTAATATATAGCACGGGTATACACCACTACATCAAGGGGCACAACAGGGACATACAGCAATTGTGAATCTGTTACTCGAAAATAAAGCCTCTCCGGACGCCACCACAAATCAGGGACAAACGGCGCTCTCAATCGCTCAAAGATTAGGTTATATTTCAGTGGTTGAGACTCTCAAAGTTGTGACCACTACTGTTGTGACGACGACTACTACTACAGTGACTGAAGAGAAGTACAAAGTTGTGGCACCGGAAACAATGCACGAGACCTTCATGTCTGACTCTGAGGACGAAGGAGGTATGACTTTCAAATCTCTTCTTCCCTTAATTAATGTTATTGCTTGATATCCTTGAATTGAATCGCATGAATGGTTGAGTTAGAGTGCATGCAATCCATTGTGTGCTCCGGTTTATCAAAATCAATATATACCGCAAAAGTTGATAGATCATATCCTCAATTTAAAGTTTGAGTTCATTGGTTTAAAAATTTGAAACTATTGCACGAATTATATTAGATTTTGATTTGTGGTACAGTTTTTCTCCTCATTAATATGATTGATACCTTTCCAATCAATTATAATTTGCGCCGTTTTATAGTTTGGCTTAAATTGTTTGCTTTACTCAGAAATATTTTTGGCTTTACTGTTGGCGTCAAATGTATGTCCACTCCTATAGAGCCTTAGCTTTGGATTTAAGTATAATTTTAATTTATCGCACGTTTTGTCAATTGATTGCAAAAATGAGTTAATTATTAAAAGTGAATAAATTTTTAAAATTTAAGTGTTTTTTGAATAACCAAAAGTTGATAACAAAACTGATGTTCGAAACGCTTAACGAATAATAGTTTATATTTATATACATTTGTCGCCTAATAGTATTCCTAACAAATATTAGCTGAGCTCAAGAATAATATTTCGCGCAAATATCACCTGATATTAAAGCTAACGATTGAATTACTTATTATTTATTTTTGTTGGAAAATTAGTTTCGATGTTGTAATTAACTCTTAAATGAAAACTAATTCATTGGATTACTTCTCAAAAGACAAAAATTCAAAATTATATAGAATTTAATAATAAAGGCATTGAATTATACAATCAGGTGAAGAATTTCTAGAGGAGCCGACTCTATACAGTGGGAATCAAACCCACTCTTCTCATGTCTATCTTCCTTTCTTTGAGGCTCAAAAATTACAGACCACTAGTAAGTGATTCTCAAATCAGTATTAATTATTCTAAACTATTATTCCGTTTATCGGTTTTCTCTCATTTCTTTCAATTGTCTTATTATTTGTTGTTTAATATAATCGGAATTCAAATTATTTGAAATCAACTATTTTTTATACCTTTTGTTGTTTGTCTTGTTATTTGAGAATTTGATTTCAGTTATAATTTACTCGCATTACAGCTGAAGACAATATGTTAGGCGATCAGTCCTATCGATACCTGACTGCTGATGAAATGAAGTCCTTAGGAGATGATTCTTTGCCCTTCGATGTCACCAAAGATGAACGAATGGATGCCTCACAAACTCTGGGTATAACTTATTTGTTGACAAATATCATCAATCATTAGACTAATGACAACTTCCGACTGATAGCTCCAATCACTGTTGACGAAGAGCTGTTTTCTCCACACCATATGTTGATGACCGAGTCCTATGTCAATGCTTTAGCGCCCGATAATATTGATATATCTCGAGCCCCAATCACTGCCGGGTAAGTCAATCAAAGATAGGCTCCTAAACTGATAGTCAAAATTACACTGCACTGGATTTGGGCGCTATTAATATGGAAGAGGCAAATGCCATGCAATGCCTTGTGTTGGCCAGACTTGTATTTTGGGGCATGAAATACATGAGTCACTTTTAAGTCCTCTTATAATCTTAAGACTCAGGTTTATGCTTCGGTTAAGGGTTTAAAAAATAATTTATTGAGTTTTGAAAATATCCTAATTTGACAGCACTTTAACTTTCAAATTCAGTGATTTGGAGTTTCCTCACACACGACTCTGGTTATACTATCCTCACATCGCTCCTCTCGAAGCCTCCTTAAGAATGAGGCGTCGAAGGTGGGCCCCTCTCAATCTTTTGAAGTTCCAGTACTCTAATAGTTGTGATTTTGCATCAATTAATCCAATTATTTAATTAATTCATTCGATTAACGCTTTAATTAACAAAAACTATCATTAAATTTAGATATTATTATGAATTAAGTTTTGGATTAATATCACTAAAAAGATCTCAAACAATGCCTCATCGGAATGGAGTGGTGGTGTATAGCAGTCAAATTAATATATTTAGACCCTTTTGACTCACTATTGCTTTTATTATTTGATTGAAAGAAATTGACCAAATGATGGTTGTTTATTGTTCTTGCAACCAAAAAACTTGATTGCAATACACCAGTACACTTTTCCGGCGCGGAATCGATCTCAAATTTAGTATAAAATTTTTCAAATAATAAACTCTTAAACCAAAGGATTGTCCTGAAGCACAATCTTGTGCACAATCTTGCATATTTAATAATTTATGAATATAATATAAAATTTAATAATAATTTATTAGTAATTTAAATTGCTCAATTAATTCCTCATCAATCAGTCGAATAGTATTGTCAGACAAATAAATGCAAAATTAGCCTCAATTTATAATTTGCTTAAATCACGAAATCTTATGGCAAAAGCACAGCAGTTCCACTCATTTGTGTCACTCCTTAGTCATTCAGAGTAAATACAGAGAAATATATTCTATTGTCGCGATATTTAAGTGATTTTTAATTTTGGGCTGTTTTTAAAGTAATTGAAGCACTTTTTTTGTTGTCAAACATCTTGTGTTCAAAACAATTGTTAATTCATTTTTTGAACATTACTTAAATTTTAATTTAGTGCTTAAACACAAGTCATTTTATGGCTCTCTTTCACCGCTAAGTTAGTGGTCACGAAAGACCAGTTTAATAAAAGCTAAACCAACCAATGATTAGCCACTCATAACTCAGTGCACGTGTTATATAAACTAAATCACTATTTTGTTGAAGTGTTTAACTAAACGATTGCTGAATGCCTTTAATTGAAATTTATTTCTTGTAATAAATGCCTGTTTTGCACGTCTGTCGGATGTCATACTATAGACGATTAAAGTGGAAGACGTAAGTTATAATCCTTCGCTAATACTAATCACTATTTACCAAATCCCAAAAAATCATCTAATTGGATGTTTCCATCAGATTCCTGGTCAGTTTCATGGTTGATGCCCGTGGAGGGGCAATGAGAGGTTGTAGACATTCAGGTGTCAGAGTTATTATTCCTCCGCGAAAAGCACCGATGCCTATGAGGATTACCTGCAGATATCTCAGGAAAGAAAAACTTATTCATCCCCCTCCTCTTATGGAAGGAGAGGCCTGTGCTTCGCGTTTGCTCGAAGTTGGACCTGCAGGGGCTAAGTTTTTGGGGTAAACACTTTACTTATATATAATTTTATAAATTTTAATTAAATTTGATTGACTTCAGACCCGTTATCATCGAAGTCCCTCACTTTGCATCCCTTCGCGGAAAAGAGAGGGAAATTATTATTCTTCGAAGTGACAATGGAGAGACTTGGAGGGAACACACTCTCGAAGCATCTGAAGAAGCAGTTCAGGAGGTTCTTAACGAAAGCTTTGAAGGAGAAAATGGTATGACTTAAATAAAGGCATTTAAATTATATTATAATTGTTTTTGTTTATAAAGACGTCAATACTTTGGATGACTTTAGCAGTAATCGAATCACTCGAATCCTGACCACAGACTTTCCGCAGTACTTCGCAGTAATTACTCGTATAAGACAAGAAGTGCACGCAATTGGACCCGAAGGAGGAATGGTTTCCTCTACTGTCGTACCTCAGGTTCAAGCCATCTTCCCTGAGGGGGCCCTCACTAAGAAGATTAAAGTTGGACTACAGGTAGGAAATAGTGATGGCATTGAAGTGATTGAACCGATCGAAGGAATTAAGTTAAATGATAAGAGTAAAAGGCGGGGACTTTTCAGTGGTATTGGGGAAGGAATAAGAAAGAGATTCAGTAAAAAACAAAAACAAAATGCTATTCAGAATAACTGTGTAACTAAAGAAACAGTGCCTCAAAAAATTAAAAAAGACAAAAGCACTCAAACGGATAGACCTAAAAATGATGTAAAAAAGAAACAGAAAAAAGCAAAAAAAGTAAAATCTCCAAAAGTAGAGAATAAGGACAATAAGTTTCGTCCGCCGCCTAACGGGGGCTGTTTAGCTCATTTGGTGAGAGCTACCGTTCCCAATCTGGATCTTTTTTCCAGTATGATTTGAACAAATATATGAACAATCGATTTCCGAACCAAACATTTAAGTACTAAAAATTTTATAGACTGAATGGCAGAACATTCATATCATTCAAAACAGTATTTATTATTCACTATATATTTGATTATTATATAAATTCATAGAAATCATGAAAAACACAATCGAATTATCAACAAATTGACGTTAAATTACTTAATCATATATTAATATATTCTCAAATTTTAATATAATTAGTGAATTGGAATCGCTTTTAAATTTGACTGAAGTTTATCACAAAAAAAATACTCATTTAAACGCATAAAAGACTTATTTAAAAATCAGATCTATTTATTGATAAAACTATTTACAAAAGTTATCGAATATATTAATATATATTTAATTATGAGATTAATTAGAGAAAAATCTATATTTTATTTGAATCATAAAATGCATTCACAAATTGATTGCAAGAATGCATTTGATGTTAATCTTCTGTATCGATATAACACTTAATCAATTTGAAAATAAGTTATATATTTTGTTAAGAGAAAAGATTACCACTAAATGTAAGTCACTTTGAGGTGTGTCCGCACGCGTCTAACCTAATGTGAATTGTGTGTGAATTTAATCGTCAAAATCGCACAAATAGTCAAATATTTATTTTCTTAATTGAGTTAATTTAGTGCCAAAATTTGTTTTCTATGTTTTTGTCATTTAATTTAAGCGTATTTTTGAATTTAACGTAAAGTTTTGCTCTTTTATTAATTTATTAATATTTAAATCAATATTAATGTCATATTTCTGTCGTAAATCTGCTTTTCTTTTGGCTATAATTGTATTCCAATATTCAACTAATTTTTCGCTCAAAACTATTAACAAATAAACTCTTTTGAGCCTCACTTTTGCTTTTATTACTAATATTATCTGCAATTCTGTCCTATCGTCTGATCTTTGCTTCAATATTCTGTCAAACGAAAGGTCAGAATTGAGGCATTTCTTCGCTTTGGGTCGAACTCGAAAGAAAAGTGAGGGGGAATTAAATCGAGAATGACCATGATGCGTACCTATCCTGTCTCGCTTAAGCTTGCTTCTGATCTCGAGCCTATTTTCTTGCTCTATACTAACAATTAATATGTTTTCAATTAAATTCGGGTCATTCTTGACATTCCCAGAAATAACAGTGAAGTAATGTTCCAAACCCTGACCCCAATTTAATTGGTCCGAAAACTATATATAACCTATCTTGGCGATTTGGCTCATTCTCAATTTACTAAATTCCTCGTTTGCTTTTCTTAGGCCCAACCGATTCCATCTGAATTGGTCACCAAAATGTTGGGCAATCGGGTGGCTGTGTCTCCGATTTGCACAATCGAACCGCGGAGACGCAAATTTCATAAGCCAATTACGCTGACAATACCTGTCCCTCAAGCGGCCACCCGTGGAATGATCAACCAGTACACCGGCGATACTCCCACTTTACGCCTCCTTTGCAGTATAACAGGTAGTACGAAGTCAGGTTTGTCTCCCCTTTTGCTTCTCTGCTTCTTCTCTGCTTTTCGTCTCTTTTTGTATTACTTTTTGCTCTTCTCGTCATTTCATTTGATTAAATGTCTGTGCATTCAATTGATTGTATCTTTAGATTAATGTCTTTGATGTTTAATGTCTTTCCTTAAAATCAAAATTTTAGAACTAATACTAAAATTTCAAAATTAATTGTCTGTTCGTTTCAATCGATTTTCATTTAATTCTCTGTTTTAGTGATGTTTTTCTTTTCGATGTGTTTATCATTTATTTCTTCCTTTCTTTTGCTGCTTTGCTATTATGAGGGAAAGCATAACATAGAACAGGTAGCTATGCTTAGAGAGAGTGCAGGAGGGGAGACAACACCTGATGAGGGCTGTATGTATTTTATGTTTGTATGGGTATGGGTTGTTCACTTTTATTTTTGAAAAAAACAATTTGTTTTTGAGAACAACCTCTCGACTCATTTGTTTATTTGAAGTTATTTTTTGTGTAATTCATTCTGTTCTCAAACCCCATGTTTTGTTGTGAACAAACATTAGGCGGAACTACAAAAGCCCAGTGGGAAGACGTTACCGGTTCAACGCCTCTTACTTTTGTCAACGATTGTGTCTCATTCACGACGACAGTGTCGGCCCGTTTCTGGCTTATAGATTGTCGACAAGTGAACGAAGCGACTAAATTTGCGACTGAGTTATACCAGGAGGCAATTCACGTGCCTTTTATGTCAAAGTTTGTCGTATTCGCCAAACGTCACGACCCCTTAGAGGCTCAGCTCAGGGTTTTCTGTATGACTGATGATAAGGAAGAGAAAACACTTGAAAATCAGGAACACTTCACAGAAGTGGCCAAATCTCGAGACGTAGAAGTTTTAGAGAACAAACCCCAATATTTAGAGTTCGCCGGAAATTTAGTTCCGGTGACCAAATCGGGTGAACAGTTGAGTCTTACTTTCCAAGCATTTCGGGAAAATAGATTACCATTTATTATGCGCGTCAAAGACCCAAATCAGGAACCGTTGGGAAGAATTGCTTTTATGCGTGAAAATAAAAGAATCCGTGGATCAGAACCAACACAACAACCCATTTGTAATCTTAATATTGAATTACCCGATATTTGTAGAGAAGATGTTTCACCGAATGATTTCGAAAATATTGAAAAACGATACGATATTTGTAAGAATCAATTTATGCCTTAATTTAGTCCATCGATTGAACGGTTAGTCTTTCCTTTTCAGCCACTCCTGACAGGAAATCGAGTTCTGGTAAAGTTAATAGAATAGAACAAAATGGATTCAAAACATCGAAAGACGATATAAACCGTTCCCGTACCACTTCTAGAGGTGCTTCTCTCGGTCGAGAAGTCTCATTAGATGTGTCGTATGACGAACAGGACATTATGAAGGTATTCCTTCCTTTCTTTCTTTGAACACAAATTTCTATTTATTATTGACTGATAGGAAGCGGAATCTGCAGCAGAGAGTGACAGTGAAGGAGGTTTTACTTCACTCAAAGACTACTCCAATGCTGGAGAGCAACGCAGTCGACAAACCAGTACTACCAGTGAAGTGGACCAACAGAGGAAAATAGATGATTCCGAGCGAGAAATCGCTGCCCAAAAATTCTTGGAATTTCTCGAAGAACAGGATAGAGAGGAGTCAGTAGAGAGAGCCAAGAATAGGGGCGAAGATTCTGATCAACCCGAAGAACTCTTTATTGTCAAAGAAGAAATGCTTATTCCCTCTGAAAGACAATTAACTAACGGTTTGTTTAATCAAAAACCAAAGAACACTATTTTTATCATTTTATTGTTCAGACGAATCGACTGAAATAAAAACGACCGAAACCACAACTGTTCTCGAAGATGGAACTATTAAACACACGATCACTGCTGTCACTAAAACTACAGTTGTCCCCGGTATTTATCACTTGATTCTTGTTATTCTCATCTTATTAATTGCTGTAAATTAATAGATGCCGACGAAGTTCTGAATGCGGAACAGACCAGACAAATGCTGGAAAGTGAGACCTGGCATTCAGAACAGGACACGAGTCAGGTTTCGGTTTCAAGTTTGCCAGAAGACGAAAAGTCTGAGCCTTCAACAGCTACTGTGTCGAGCACTACCACCACTAATACAGGTGATAATTTGGCCTCGGCTTTGGTGACCACTTCGGTTGAAGACGAACCGCATTTTGATGCTATAGTCGAACAAAAAGGTGAACAATTGATAGACTTTTAACCAAAGCCTAACCATAACTAACGAAAAACTGATTCCATTTTAACAATTGATCTCATCTTTGATTTGGTATTCATGTAATTCTCATTAATTATTAGTGAAATCATTCATTAAATTACTAAAAACTCCAAATTTTCTTCTAAACCATCGATTCATTGAATACTAAAATTGATGCAAAACTAACCAAATGTAAAATCCAATTAATTTTTTCTGAAATTTCTCTTCAAATCTGTAATTTTCGAAAACTGTGAGATAAATAAAATTACTTTTCGACTAAAAATCACTGCATTTCTGTCCACTTATTAATTGCATGAATTCCTCGTATCGTAAATCATAATTATCGTCAAATTGACTCAAATTCCAATTTCTTATTGATTTTGTGTCTTTTAATTACAGAATGGACTGAAGAAGACGAAAGCGGTTGTGTTCAGCACATCATTGAACAGACTTCGACCATAACCACAGATGAGAGTCAACCCAAATGTAAGTAATGTTTAAATTGTTTTAATTTAAATTAATTGAAAATAATTGTTATTAAAATCCATTGCAATCGTAACTAATTTTGTGTTTTTGTGCTTTTCGTTTATTATTTGTTAAACAACTAAAACAATCGTTTTTAACCAAAAACCTCTTAATTTATGTGACATTTGATTCTCGCATTCTATAGAATTGAATAATAATTTAATAATTGTTTTTCAAAATAATGTTTTGAATCGTTGGTTGAAATTCTTAACTCGTTTTGCTTTCGACTCCCATTTGCGTCAAATCTTAACGTTTCTCCTAATGTCTGAAATAAGAGGAGAGAACTAATTCTAGTCTTCAGATTTAATGTGTCTTGGATTACATCAAAACCAAAATAATGATAACATTCGCTAAAAAGTCTAATGTTTCACATTTTAAAAGATTTTGATTTCAATTTTGTTTCAGAAATTTTGATGATTGAAAGCAAAGATTTTCCTCAAAGTTGTTATGATATGTCCGCTATTTTTAGAGAATGATTTCCATCGAATGAAGGAATTGGGCGCTTCCATTAGAGGACAACTTTCCTTATTATTTGAAATCTGTTATCCGATCAAAATGTCTTTATTCAAATTTACTCATATTTTAAATTGTTTTTGATTTCGAGACCAAAGAAAAGTTTTATTCTAATGTCAACCGATTGATGACAACTATTCAAAGCATTTATATTTCAAAATATCTAATAATAAAATTTTTTGTATCCATTGTTTTCAATTCTAAGAATCGCGATTTAATCCCATTTTTGCCAAAATGTCTGTTTTTAAACCATTTGTTTATTATTTGTGACGTTTTTCCATAAAAAAAAAGAAATCCAAAGAATCCAAAGAATCCAAAGAATCCAAAGAATCCAAATGATCCGAAATATTATTTTCCTTGTTTTGTCCGCACAAACAATAAATATAATCTAAATATTTATCGTATAATTGACAACCACTAGACATATATGAATATTATGGGGTTTTCTATATATTCCTATTGAAGTCATTTTTAGTTCAATTCTAGTCAAGAATTATTTAAAAGGAATTTAAAAGCATTGAAATCCAATTATTTAAACTCAAAATAGTATTAAAGATATTTTAGTCCTTTCATGCATTAAGTATAGTATAAATTAATCGATTGCTTAAAGTATAGAATAATTTGTTTTACTTTTAAAGTAAGTTTAGTTCCTCTAAAATTAAAATCAAAGTCTGAATCACTTGAATGCAAGTATTTAATTATGAAAACTATCTTAAGTTTAATGGTTTAATGGTTTAATGGTTGTCAAACCCTAAGTTAAGAGAAGATAAGATCTAAGATAAGAAATAGGATTTAACTGAAGTGATTGCTTAAAATTCTTTACTAACAGCAAAATCTACTGAAAAAGTCTTTGAGAGTAGAGACACAACAAATAATAGAGTTTCAGAAAAGCAAAGCGTTTCGCACTCTTTTCCGACTTCTATTGGACTTAAAGATAATGAAAATGATATCAATGATAACGACGATAGCGATCAGTCATTTTTGCCAAAACCATCGCCTCCTGAAGTAGTAGATGTTTCTGACGAACAGTTATCTCCAGTCTGTGATTATAGCGATTATATGAGACCAGATAATCAGGTGAAGGTCGGCGTCTCGCCCACAGACGAACTGCTCGCAGACAGTCCAGAACATAGAGCTTATGATGAAAAACAAACTCAAGACTCGGTTGTTATCGAAGAAAAATCAAAAACCGAAGCATTGAGTTCTTCCTCTGAGTCTCATTCCGCGTATGAAAACAATGCTTTCGCCGGAACTGAGAATATCGACAAACCTTCGAATGAATCTGATATAAGAAGTCCTTATGAAGTGTTTAGAGAGGGGCAGTGCGCTGAAGAATCTCAAAATAAGTTTGATTTTCCTGAAGATATTCCTAAAAATGAAAATAAAAAGTCTGACGACAAAAGAGATGACGACGACGACAAAGATGGCGATAATTTGGTTAAAATACCAGTCGTTGAAACCATCATGGTCAGTGATAAAGATTTAGAGGGAAAAGTCAAGAAACAGATCGTTAATGAAATTTTTGCAAAAGAATTGAACGAAGAAGTAATGAATGGATCGCCAGAAAGAAAGATAATTAAAAGTATGAGTAAACAAATCGAAACCAAAACTATAACAGAATCGCAACAAATCACTGATTTGGATGAACCAGATTTTGAAGAAATTAGAAGAGAGGCACAAATTATTGCACAAAATATTGTCTTCAAAGCAAAGGAAGAGTTGGCAAAAATTCCCCACAAAATTAACATTTCCTCTGAGATATCAGACGAAGATTTAGTTGAACAGGAATGGGATGAATTAGAAGAAGTTAATAGAGGATCTGTTGATTCGGTCTCTCCTATTGTAAATGATAGCGAGCCGAGTCCTGTCAGTCCCATTAGTCCGGACGCCACAAAAGCTCAGAAAAGAATAAGTTTTACAGAAAGCGAAACACTTTTCCTAAAAACTGTAGAAAAAAGTTCTGTTGTTTTAGACAAGAATATAAGTCCCGAAGAACTAAAGAGAACTTTATCTCATCCACGAAAATCTAGTGATAGTGGAAGTCGTTCCGGTTCGCAAAAGGAAAAGGAGTCCGGTTCCAGCTCTGATAGCCATTACCAGTCTTGTCATTCTTTCGACGTCTCAGATAGCAGTAAGACTCCCGGAACAAGTCGTCCCACAAGTAGTGAATTTGATTTAGCGATAATCCCAGAACACCATCTCTCCAGTAGTCCATCCCTCCGAAGCAGTGGAGGCTTCGGTTTGTCTGCTTCTGAATACGAAACTTGTGGGACATCACAAGAAGCTTCTTATGCTACGGCCGCCACTTCACAAGAGACCAGTTATCATACGGCACACACTTCAATGGGAAGTTCACGAAATTCAACCATTTCTATAGAATCGGAAAGTTCTGGTCATTTGGGAGAAATGTCTTCTGAAGGCAGTGAGACTATTGTCACTGAAGAGGACAAAGACAAACGCAGTTCCATAAGTGATGACGACAATGACCAGAATGGAAGCGTTACTCCCGTTAATGAATTGACGGAACCATTCGATTGTGAAATCCCCGAATCAGTTATAAGAAGTGGTATTGAAATCCCATTTATGTCGGGAACAAATTGGGAACCATTAGAGACAACTGAACCTAAAACAGAAGCCTCCACTTCTTTGGAAGGTTTGCCAACAGAAGGAGTCGAGGAATCGATAGATTATTCGAAGTCTACACAATTAAAAGTTTCAACTCTTGTCTCAAACAATAGTATCGATGAAAGCGAACAGAACTCTGAAAATTCTAATACTTGGCACTCGTCGAGTATCGGCACAGCCATTAACGTCACCGGTCAACCTAACTCAGGCCAAAGTTCAATGACAAGTTTAGGTCAATCGGGTTGTGCCGACTCGACACAAGTGCCATCACTTTCAGAATCAATGGTCTCTTTGGAAACTCTAAATAGCAATGAATTACAACAAAGCACTCAAACTATAGAATCGGTTCAATACAGTAACGGACCGGTAGAAGTCGACTATAACCCCGATTATGACGTCTCTGATACTGACCGCAGGTCAACGCAATCTACTACTGGCGCAGAACATTTAAGTTCAGCACAGGATGAAAGAACTTCTTCTTCTGATCTTACATCAGATCTTCATTTATCTGATACACCGCTTGTGTCTCAGAGTTCGTTCTGCAGTTCTGTTCTCTCAGAACATGCGAGACATCAATTGTCTTATGACTTGAGTCCAGACTTACATTTAGGCGTTTCTGATTCGCTTACAACGGGAAGCGATGACCTCCAACGCCCACAATCACCGGTTCCGCCTGAAGCAGAAGAATTAGTGTTTCTCGAGTCAGCACAAGACAAAAGTCCAATCATTGAAACCACGAGTTTCACTCCAGAAGTCACTCACTCTTTGGAAACTCATACAGAACTTTATACTCACCAAGAAGTCGATGAAGAGATTGAAGACTCGCCGTCGAGAAAGTCTTTGAGTTCACGATTAGGTCAAAGCAAACCAATCTCTATCTCCGCTTCGAGGAGTGGGGAGTCTTCGGCCGCCTCTTCGCTTAAAGAATTTGAAAGACTTGAATCAGAAATGAAGGCAAAGGGGAGTCTTCACGGCTCTTCTGACTCTTTGGGATCTAGTCTTGGATCTGGACGACCAGTTGCCGGTGGGGGTAGTGATAGGGGTGACCATTCAGTCAGTTCCAGTATAAATGAATTTGAAAAACTTGAAAAGGATTGCTCTGAAGCCGAGCGTATAGAAAGACAGGCACAGGAAGAGGCCGCACGTCTTTCTGAAATCGAAGAGGGACATGAAAGTCAAGCATCAGATACCAGTCAGGAAACCCTATCAGATCAGGGAAACCCATCCGATGACACTGATTCTGATTATGAAAAACGAATGTCAGAAATCGACGATATGATGAAATTGGCTCAGAATAAGGTCGAAAAAATGCAAACTATCTCTAAGGACTTCGAGAGCTGTCAAACAGCTGACACCACTCGAGATAAGGTCTCAACTGATAATTCAAAGGATAAAATTAAAAGTCAGTCTCAAAGTTCAGCACAACTCATACTAACTCGTAAAGTGGTTTCAATGGATAGCACAGATCTAATGAGTTCCATCTCTACCACTAATACGGAATCTTTAATCGACAGAATTGAGGATTTGGTTGAATATAAAGACGACAATAAATCCATGTCTTCGGACTCAATGCACGAGGAATTTAAAGATGAATTCATTCAAGAATTAGAGTTTCAAACTGAAGGACAAACTGAAAATATGAGCTCAAAGTCCAGTTTCGTTGACTCATCCATTTCGTCCTCAGTACCCGAATCAGCAAATATAATATCCTTCGATTCGGGACCAGCTTTGGCCACACTTCGAGAAGAAACTGATTTTGAAGAGGACTCACTTAAAGAGAGTTTTCACGGAATTCTTAAGCCTTCGGAATGTATGCTCTCCAGTACCGACTCTTTAGAAACAAATACTGCCGGCACTCACGCAACATACCATACATGTGGTTCAGCCATGTCTTCGAGTTATGTCACTTCTGGAGATGAGTCGACAATGGTTTCGAGTACAGAAACTGCAGATTTATTGTTCAATCGAACGCCAGAGCCCTTAGACTTGGATCAACCGAATCAAACGGTTCGTCAATTGAGACAATTCTATGAAAACGAAAGAAAACCAAATAAATCGAGTTCTGAGTCCAACCCTAAGAGTGACAACAATAACGATAATCAATCGAAGGAAGAGTTCGAAGAAATTCAAACTCAAGACGAAAGAGGAAATATGAAAGTCTTCAGGCGAGTCAAAAGATCAGTTCCATCTCCACAGACAAACACTGCTTCCAGTTCTTCAGAAAATGAAGAAAAGTTTTTGGAAATGCTTCGAAAGTCTGCTCAACCGGGAAATGAAGTGATCGAAGAGGAGAGAAGTTTCGATCAGTTTGGAAATGTTGTTATTAAACGAATAGTTAAAACAAGTGTCACAACAGGACCTGACCTCACATCTAAATTAGTGAGCGGTCAGTCCGCAGAGAGAGTCACAGAAGAATTTTTAGAGCCATTCACTAAACTACAGGCCGTCACAAATTTAGATGAATACGAAGGCGTCGATGAGTCGGGAAATCCATATAAAGTTATTCAAGAAGTGACAATCACTCCAGAAGTAAGATCCGTCACATTTAGTGGTCCCGACGCTCAACAAAAAATAGACCAATTCTTAAATACATGGTCTGGAAATAAAGAAGAACTCATTGAAGTTAATAAACCCATTCCCACACAGACTAACCCCGAGTCAAATATAAGTGATAGTAACAATAGAGAGGACACTGAAAAAGGTAGAGACCACTCAACTCATTGATATCGCATTTAATGGCGTTTTTTGTGTTCCTATCGAAGCATTTCTTATTATTTTAATCAATAATTAATTTGAATTTTGTTTGATTTGCGAACAAATTTTATTTCATTTTTAGATTTCTTTTAATAGTTTTATTCGTTATGTTATTAATTGTTATAAAATTTTAATCATTAATCAATAAATTCGGTGATATTTTTGATCAAAAATTACTTCTCAATAGGTTTTGATGACAAAAATGATAGTCAGAATGATTGCAATACTAACCCAAACACCTGTTACTGTACTTCCCATGATTTTCGATTTGGTATGACCTGTCTCTTCGTCATTAATCTAATTTCAAATGCATTCATTGGTTCTGTTTATGAGTTATGAATTCCTTTTGGTTTTCTCATTGAGTTTTTTGATTGATTTGTCATTTGTTTGACTCTCTTTTCATTCGGTGTTTCATTTGATTCTTGGATTTTCTTTGAAATTAATTTGTGTTTATTTTGGACGAACAGTATTTGCATGAATTCATTACTTTATTTATATATCAATTAAATTGAATTTATCACAGATTTCAGTAAACAAAACGGCCAAAGGATTAGAAACAACGAAACGACTGCATTCACGGGAAACACCAGGTATTGCACCCGAAAAACACTTTTCAAAATCAAATTAAATCTTGAAATTTCAGAGTTCTCACCGAAACTGTGTCCGATAGCGATGGACACACGACTGTAATGGAGACTACAATATATCACTCTCAAGAAGATATGGACCCTTTACGTGAAAGTATGCATCAAATACTCGAAGAATTCCTGAGCGATAATAACACTGAAAACAAATCCTAAACTATTTCTTTTCAAAACCAATCACTAGTTTAGTAAAAATGCCTTAATTTTGTCTTTAATTAGTTCTCAATAGTTCTCATTCAATGAATATTCCGCAAAAAATATAATATTTTGATGACTTTGTGCCACATTTTTAGTGAATATTTACAAAAAGATTTCCTTAAGATTGAAAAAAGATATTTAACTCGAATTACTTTCCATCGCTTTTCTCTTTTAATTGAAAACTTCTCACAAATAATAAGAAAAAGAAAGAATTTATTCATAATATAGTTCATTATATTTGTGTTGAATTGAGCCCAACCTAAGGTGAGAATAGTTGCCCACAACCTTTCCCCTAACCCCTCATTATTTAATTTCTCTGAAATGACTAAAATATCTAAAATCTTATTACAATCTCAGAGACTAACCACTGATGACATCATACGCTTTCATTCATTCGTTTATTCATCAAAACTATAATTGAGTTCATATTCATTGAGAATAAGAATTATTTTAATCAGAGATTTGGAGAAAGTATAGCATCGGAAACATGTGGTGGGCTTTCAATTCATTCATTTGACAAAACATTTCTCTTTTATTCAGTATTTTATTTCGGTTTAAAAGCTTTTTAGTGACAAAACATGTTTTAAAAGATTAATATATTTGACATCAAAGAGATTATTTTCAAAGAGATTTTATTGAAATACAAATTAATTTAAATATGTTTTAATGTATTTGAATATTGAATACCATATTTACCAAAAGTTGACATTTTTTTAGAAAATAAAATTCATTAAATTTTTCATCAAAAAAATCGATTCTCTTTTTCTTATGATTTAAAAAATGAATTTCAAATCAAATGAATTACTATTTTCTGACTATTATTCCACTGAATTATGAAAGAAGAGGACATTTCCAACAAAATATAAGTCTATAAAAGCTCTTATTTAAGGCGTTTTCACTCACCTTTCGATTTGATGTCGTATTCATTTTTATCTTAACGTTTTTCAATGCATTTAAAGAATGTCAGGTAGTATATAATCTGGTTCGTTAAGCCCCTCCTATTTACCACTTCCCCTCAATTTTCAAACTTTTAGGAAATTGTGAAATTATAAAATTCTCACTATGAAATGTGATAGGTAATTTCTAGACAAAATAATTTAAGTATAATTGCAGCGATAGTTTATTTTGCTGAACCTTGCTTATTTTTAAATAATATTTATTGGCTAAATTGTTCCTGGTAATTTTCTTAAAATCATTGAAATATTAGTAATACAAATCATTTCATTAATAATTTCCTTTCTTTTCAGAGAAAGTTTTTGTTAAATAAATAAATTAATATAAATAATGAAATAACATATGAAAAGCTCTCAAAGGAATGAAAGGGAAATCAAAATTATATATATTTTGAGAAATTGAAGAAAAATATTTGAATAAAAATTTTCTTTGAAAGTACGGAAATGACTGCCTCTAAAAGTGCATCAAAAATATGAATAATTCTTAAGTCAGTCCTCACAAAAAGTAATGATTTATTGAAATATTCCCTCAAAAAAGTTTGTATTATTTGAAGATAAATAGTTTTGAAGTTTTTTCGGAATAATAAAAACTGAATATTATTTTATCGTTTTCTGAATGCGATTTGAGTTCAATATTGTGTTTGGAAATGTGTTTTTGCCGCTCGAGAGGACTGCCTTTAGTTTTATCGCATTCATACACTGCAAGTGTCGATGCGATGCCTGCAATGCGTGTACTGTAAGTCAGTATCATTTGGGGATAAGTCTTGTTAAGTCTGAGCACTGGATCAACAAAACACAATACAGAGTACAGTAAATTCCAAATACACTTTCAGATGAAATATTTATCAGTTCTTACCATCTTTTCTAATGGTTTATGTCTCTGAATAGTGTGTTCAGTACTAAACTGCCTCTCCGTCAGTGACTGACAAAGAATTTCAGAACAATTTTTAGAATTGTGTTCTCAACAAAAAATCATTTCAATATATTTTGGGATATTTATTGGACTTTCAATTTTCATATAACAATCACTTATAGACCTTATCATTAGATTTATGACAAATAATTCATTTCATAAGTGGAGAGAGAGAGAGAGAGAGAGAGAGAGAGAGAGAGAGAGAGAGAGAGAATCTTTAATCAAAGAGCATTCAAGTTGTGAAAAATGATTTTTTTCATTGAGATCTCAAACGTTTTGATCGGTCGCATCATTTCATTACTTTGGGAATACAGTAAACGAGTCAATAAATTCTGATTGAAATTCACTCAAATATTGTTTTTTCTTTAGTTTTGAAAATTAATTTTCGCTAAAAAACTAATTTCATATTTATTTCATACAATTTTTGAATTAATGAAACATTTTTCCATAAAATTCAATTTTAGATAATTTTATTCAAAATTCAAATTTATTATCGGAAGAGGATATGAATTTTAATCCAAATAATTATATTAATGACTGAATTAGATGAAAAATATGAGTTAATTAACACATAATTTTCGTTCTCTTCATTATATATTCATTGAAAGCATTAAATTTAACTGAATTTTCACTAATTTCTAGTTTTTTCCGAACTTTTTGTAGATCTGTTTTTAGGTAAGAGATATGTCATTAAATATTTACATAATTAGCAGAGAATCGCTTTTAGGAAAGCAGTTATCCGTCCAAATGAGAGTCCATCAGATGTACGGAATGCAAAACATTAGTAAAGTAGAGATACAACCATTAACTCAGACTTTAGAGAATTAATGTTTAGGTTTTGTATAAAATGCACCCAAAACTGGCTTCACTCGAATCAGTCAAATCACGCCTCAGTGATGACCGTCTCTCCGGTGGCGCCGATTCTATCGAATAATTAAGTTGGTAATAGCTAACAACACTTAGCAACCTAACACTGACCCGTACCATACCTGCCAGCCCTGTCTGTAATAAAGTGACACTTGAAATGATGGACTCATAACTGCACTGAAAATATATCGAATAAATTCATTGGAATATTGACTTCGATTTCTAATTATCAAACTCTGAGTTGATGTCTGTGTTGAGTGCTTTCCTCTCCTCTCTGTTTGATTTGGTTGTTATTCCGGTCTGAATGACATATCGATACAAACTTTTATTCCAATCAATACAACGACTAATGCATCAAAATATGAATACATAGTAAGAGACATATCGTTGCCATTATTTCCTAATAGAGAAACGCATAAAACTGAGCGCTCGGTATAAAAGTTTTAGTGATGTTTAGGCAGAACCCAAATATTTGATCCTCCAATCGGATTATTCTGTGCTCTACAAGAATATTATGCCTTTGGCTGAGAGCACATCAAACTTATTATTGTTTGAGACGTATTGATGTCAGTCATAGACAGACACCAAACTCTATGTAAGTCTCGTTTTGAGAACATTTCTCAAATAAATTGGACACTAAATGACCGAAAACTGTTGGTTTGATTACTTGATCTTCAATTTATTTCTTTAAGTGTTTTAAAATCCGTGGAAATGGATGAGCAAAAAGTTATAGTCGAAGGGGAAGTCAAACAAAGAGTGTCGCGAAAGGTTCAGTTATTGAATGTTTTGAAAATTGCAAGGTGTTTAACTTTTTCATTTTCCTTTAAAGTGGAGACTTCGATGGATTGTATTGTCAAAGTTGTCTCCGGTCGCGGGTGAGTCCATTTTGTCTCTTAAAGTGATTCAAATGAAAGAATTTTAGCAAATGTTGACAATTAATCAGAAAAAGTTAAATCAAAAATGATTGTCAGTACAGACGGAACTGCACTCAGTTATGGTTTGTTAACAATTCTCATAAGATATCGAAAAATAGTTTCTCTTCTGATTTGTGACATTTATTACTCTTTTTATTGGTTGTTATTAATGTTCGATACAATTATTTTTTGCTGCTTTTGATGTAATACATGTTTAATGACTTAAGAGATAACAAAACATAACTTATGGAACTCAGACACGAGTCAGTCCTCATTCTGTTCTGGTTTTTCATCTAATTTTCTACTCCATTGAAAACATTAAAACTTAGAAAATATTCATCAATTCCTTTGAGCTTTAATTGTAATCATTATCTGATAATAAGAATTTTGGGCGGAGAGGGAACAGCATTACAACACTATGCCTCTCACTTTTTATGAAGGGTGTATCCAGACTCAATCTTTTGCATCAATTCATAATTCAAAAACAGACATTAATATAATTTTAGTTACTCTTAAAAAAAGTTAATGAAAATGAATTTAAAAAACTTTTTGTTAATAATTTTTTATCAAATATTTGAACTTTTATTCAAAGGAATTCATATTTATCTCAATATTTATAAACTCTATTCACAAAATTGTCTTTAAAATAGATTTAATTTAGAGTTCAAAATAAATGCTAATATAAAACAATTGGTTGAATGGAGTGATGCTATTATGTGAACAAATAAAAAGGTTTTAGTGTTTGGTTATTAAATACAATTTTCATTTTGAGTCTAATATTTAATATAAAAATAAAATATAAATATTTTATTCGCAATTTGAGTGAAAACTTTCAATTGAAAGGAATTTATTGCTCAGAAAATCATTGAAGTTTGAGTAATAATATTGAGTCTGAAATCTGGCAACTAATCCATAAAACTTATTCTGTGCTCTCTTTTCTAAATTCATTTTATGTATTCACATTCGTAGCGAATATTCTTTGCCTTCAATTCTGTGCTGTTTTGAGTTTATGGTTACAATTCGTAGTTTTATCTGAAAGTTCCCCTCATTTCGAGATTGAAATCTTCTTACATTCAGTACATTCACTAATATTGAAGAGAAGAGCGAAATGCAAGGGATGTGTGGCTCACACATAAAGTTATTATCTCTTATGTATTGGACAGATATGAACAGCTAAGAGCTGCCAAATCCAGAGTCGCAAACCCTATTGTGTTGTTCAGCAAACGTACGACTCTTTGTATATAATGGCAAATAACAGAACCGATATATTATAGTCGTTAGTCTAATACAAAGTATGGACTACTTCTGGACTGTTGTTAGTTATGATTCAGTCTTCTCTTTTCGCATGACTGCCGGCCCTCTTCTGATGCGATTTTCAATATAATTCAATTATAATTCAAAATCGTTAAATCGTAGCGTTTGTCTGAATTTGTCTCTTCACTGCTCCACAAAATTCAACTTCAATTGAATTGATGTCATCGAGTAGTGAAAGACCAGTCCTTTACCCATTCCTAAAATAACTACTGTCTATGAATCACTTTAGAACAGTTTCAGAGGGATTTCCACCATATTTTTCACTACATTTACCGAAGGGATGTAGTATATAATCTCGTTCGTTAAACCACCCACCCGCC
>JAQFZI010000033.1:0-32206 GCA_034695605.1 Eupelops occultus | reverse complement strand
CTCTCTCTCTCTCTCTCTCTCTCTCTCTCTCCCTCCCTCCCTCTCCATTTCATATTAGATTAGACATGCTAGGGGAGCTTTAATTTGGATGATAAAAACACTTCCTTATTACTTATATTACTTTTTATGCCATTTAATGAAACGAGTGATTGATTCAGACAACTATAAAATTAAGTAATTTTGATGAAAACAATTTTGGACTCTTAGGTAATGCCACTGAATGTCATTATAATATTATTTAAAGTGAATCTTAAAAAACTTTTAACAAAAAAGTCTTCTCAAAAACAAAAATAGATTTTTAAAAAAATGACTCTTCATAGGTAATGTTAGTATAATTTTCCGCAAAACTTAACATAATTGTAAAACTAAACTTTAATTTTATTTATTAGTTTGCTGTTTCAAGTTGACAATCACACCATGGTGTATTTCCTTTCTGAATATTATAAATGAAAAATTTTGTTGAAATAAGTGATTCAAACGTAATTCACACATTTTTTTGCCATTAATCAGACCTCAAATAACTTTTTTTTAATTATTAGTTGAAATGAAGGTTTTATCAATTAATCAATAATAATCTAGTCCATTTTCCAAGACATTATCGGAATGCAATGTGTAGTGCAGTCACCTTAACATAATAATTTCAAGGGGTAAGCGTCTTATTAGAAACTTCTTTTACAATTAGTTGACTTCTATTAAATTATACGGAACAGAGTTGATGGTTGATATTTGATGGCTGATAGTTGATAGCTCAGTTTAATTCAGAGTTAGTCTAGTTTTGATGCCTCAAATTACCGATGAATTTCGGCATCTCTGTGGGGATCCCTCAGGCATTGAGAGCCTAGTGAGTTGAAAACCGTGAATGTACCTGTGCTATGTACCTGTGCTCTGTCACCCTCTGGTTAAAATTCTTATGATTTTGTCATTGATATGAATCGATGGATCGTAACTGAAAACTATTTTTAATGACTCGATTCGTTGCTTTAAACTGGATTTAGTCTAAAATATAGGAATCATTTGAAACGTTTGCAAAGATTTTTATTAAAAGAATTCAAACATTAATTAAATTATTGAAAAAAATATTAATATATTAATTAATGATTAGTTGAGTTTAAATTTCTTGAGAAAAACTTCAATTTTGATAAATTTAATCTCTTTGACTAATTTAATCGGATTCGATTGAATTTAAAATCTTTCCCAGCAAAAAAATCCATTTGAGATACTTGAGGGCAGAATTACATCATTAAAATATTTTAGTGGATATGATCATGCACAAAACAAGAACAAAACAAGAAAAATATTCATAAAAGTTAATATAAAAAAATCCGTTACATTCATAGCAATAAAATTGTATTTAATATTTGAATTCTTCGCAAATGAATCTACTTTTGTCAATAATGATCAGATAGGAGCGGTAGGTAAGTCTATCTTAATTATCTATATACTTTTCAATGAAAACATCCTTAAATAGTGAGCAGTAGATTAGAGAAAATGTTGGGAAGTATAATATGAAAAGAAAGTACTCAGAATGTTCACAGACCACTTACCTTTAAATCGTGATCTTGGATATATTTCCCATAAATAGTCATTAAATTGTTTTTATTATTAAGGAAAATATGAAATCACTCTCTATTTTCACGAATTTCATTAATGGTCTGAATTTTTTGAAGATCAATGTCTTAAACATCAAAAGTCAATTCAATGAATATTAAAATTTTGGTCATTTATTAGAAAAGCATAAAACATAACAATAAGAGAAAGTAATTTAAAACAAATTACTTCTTTTAACAGCTAATTAAAAATGGATTACTTTTCAAATATAAAAACACTTTTTATTTCCTAAATTCTTGTTTTTTTTGTGAAACAATAACCTCTAAAATGCAGTTCTCATGAAATGTACGAATAATTATTAGTTGGAAGTAGTTGTGTATGACTTAAGACTAAAATTATATATATCTGTGAGTATTGCTGTTATATCACTCAGAAAAGTGTTTAACTTTTAAGAGTTAACTTTGCTTTCGAGACAACTCAAGGGGTGATTGAAACTAACAAATCGTTTGAATCGAGTGGAAGTGCCATTCAAGTCATTATTTGTTTGATTGCTAATAGAATTTCTTGAAATTAGTCTTTTCGGTGCCAAATAATTTACATGATGTAAATTGCATGTCATGACCGCCACTGCCATTCTCTTTCAAGAGCATTAAACATTTATTTTTGCACTTGAAAAGTTAACATGTTAATTGATGGCACTCAAAGCATTCACTTTCTTTTTAGGTTATTTGTTTAGCTATTTAGCCCCTTGATTCTTTTTAAGATAAGTTATGCATTATTTGAAGCAATATATTGAGAATTTGTAGTAATCCAAGTAATAGTCAGATAAGATATCGGTCTTTAACTCAATTTAGTACTAAATAAATGGTTTTCACTTAAAAGGGTTTATAATTTTAATAAGTTTTGCAAAAAAATTGAAAACTCATTAAATTTCAGAAGAGTTTGATTCAGATATGGTTTTAAGTTTGAAAGTTATGTTCGACAACATTAATGTCAATGATATGAATGTCAACATTTAGTAAATCATAAAAAATTAATTCAAAAATTTTATTAATTAATATATGATTTTTGAACTAAAAATACTTAAATTTAAGAAATAAATCGCTTTTTATATGAGATTTGAGGTAAAGATTGAGGTAAAGAAACTCAAAGGAATGAAAACAAATTTAAAACTATTCGAAAGGCGATTAATTCGATGCAATAAAAGAGAGGTTGTCCAAGGTCCTCCAACACAGAATTCTTTGAAAATCCTTTACATTTTAAAAAGAGCTCATCATATCTTGTCACAATTAACAGGTGTTATGTTAGTCTTTTCAAAAGACAGGGAATTTTTCTTTTTCCAAGTATCAAATAGAGGGCAATTTATGAAAATGTCTGCCCTTGGCCAAATATGACTAAAAGGAAAATAATTGAAAAGGGGTTCAAACAAAAAATTAATTTCTCTTCTAATTGATGTTTGAAAGAGAAATCACTGAAAGAAAGTTATGTTTGAATTCTTCTGTCATTAAATTTTAATAATTTTATGAAAAGTCAATATTTATAGCAGAGGTGGAGATCTGTTGCTTTTGAATTTGGAATTTAGGGATCGTTGAGCAGGAAGTTTGCCGTTTCATCACTTCATTTCTCATACCAGTGATGTTCAAACCTTACAATCAAATCAGACATCAAATATCAAAACAATATTTACATAAATTTCCAAATACTTTGAATATCTTTTCTTAAGTTTATTCGTTAAGTTTCGAGTTTTCTTTAGAAGTGATTCGTTTCCCCTCAACCTCCAAAATGAGATGATCTGTCACATAATATCTTATTTAATAGACATAGATTAGAATTAATGAAAAACCAGACATATTTAAGGTATTAATCAAATTCAAATATTGTAAATATTTATAAGCGTTTCGATAAATGGTTATTAGAAGTAATTTTGAATAATAATTAAATATTTTGATAAGTTTTTGAGGGAAATGAGTGAAAAATGATTAAAATTTTCAACGCATCGGTCAATGTTTAAAATGAGATATTATTTCAATGAAAGGTTCAGTAAATTATAGTTCAATGAATACATGTTTGAGTCAAATGTCTATCAAAATTTGAGCCAATTTTTCAAGAATGACAACACAACTGCCAATAGTTTCTCGAATCCAAATAAGTCTTATATCTTAGGAAATGGTAATTTCGATGATTTCCCGCTGACTCATGACTCAAATGGTTACTATCATTACTTCTAATCAGAATCCTTTACATAAAATGTGGTTATATTTGCCATTAAATGAGAAAAAACCCTTTTTCTCAGGTATTTTATAATTCATTTATTTTAAACGAAATCAAATAATTGATTTCCAAATCGATTCTATAATTTTATTCCAGTTAAGTATAATAAAAAAGAAGAAGGTTCAATTAATTTGTTCAATAAAATATCAATAGCCTGTAATTTATTTAATATTAGGGATTGAATGAATGTCTAACCCTTTTATCAATTATTGCAATCATTGAAATCATTATATGTTTGATAAATGACTGAAAAGTTTCTTTGAGGAAAGGTTTTCAGATAACTGTAATAAAAGTGTTTTTAGACTATTATTTTAATTATCGAAAGCGCCCGAAGCGGGGCTCAAACATTAAAATTCTTATGGTTTGGTTATTGGTTTGGATAATGTGGGAGTTATGCCGTTTTGACAGCACTCTCTCAACTCTTAGAGAATCCGGAATAAGAAGTAATAACTTTATATAAGTTTCAACTAATGATCGAAACATTTCTGTTTTCATGTGTTAAGTCATTCCCCTTAAAAATGTCAACATTTGATTAAATTTATTTTCACGACAGTTATGACTCCAATCATTACATTATCATTAATGAAATCAAATTCGAGTAAATTTTCAAATCTGTAGTACTTCTAATAGCTTTCAATGAATTTGTTCTGAACGACAATTGCCTTTAAAATTAACTTTACTTTACATTAACTCGAATTATACGGAAAGACAGGGAAAAGAATATTGAAATGAATGTAAAACATGAGAAATCATTAGTTTAGGAATCGAGGTATTCGTTGGTGCGAAACCAAATTTGTAGCATTGACTCAATGGTCGTGACTTGTCTTCGACAATGACTTCACAAATCATTATAATTAAAATACAAAGAATGCATTCCTTCATTAGTTTTGAATAAATATGCGGCACATCATATTTGCCTTAAATTTGATTTATATTTTTAACAAAAAGTTAATTTTGTTAAAAAGTAATGACTTTCCAATTGATTCAAAAAAGTTTTGAATTAATTATATTTTTTTTGCAATATTTCAAAGCCATGGATGAGAAATAAGTTGCGAAGAAGAACATTAAGGACTGGGCGTCGGGCACTGGTAATAGACATTTAGCATTGATAACCAAATTATTTCGAGCCTCTGTGTGTTTCTATATCTTTGTTTGTGCCGATGCTCTCTGGTATATGTGGTGTCCGGCCCTTTCTGTCAGGCACTCACATGCGATAACATTTACTTTTTTATAAAACTTGAAAAATAGCATTAAATTTAGTTGAGGTTTGGTTAGAGGGGATCGAGGGATAGGCGAATCACCTCCACTTATTACGAAGCCGTTGCACCTGACAGGTATAGCAGCCATGAGTGGATTGCATTGCGTTGTATTGCATACCTACACAATATAACAAACATGGTAAATTTTTCTTTCATTGGATACTCGTCGGCGGTCACGTGGTATTAGCCTCAGGTTAACGATTCAGAGCTGCAGATAATTCTTATACAACATATCGGAGTTGGAAAGTGGAAGAACAACTTCCTCACTGCACAACACTTTTCAACTTTTTTCAGTTTTGAGTTTTTCATGCAAACAGTATTTAGTGACGCAGTCATTCCCTATCTGGTTGTCCATTATTTTCATTTGATATTTTCAATATTTTTGTGATAATCAACAAAATTTCACCGCTTTTTGTGATGAGAGTTATGTGAGAACTGATGAGTAAGTCTTGTATTTCATTATTTGCTTTTATCCTATGAATATCGCTTTTTTACCTGAGCTTAGCTTTTAATTAGACATATATTTATGTATTGAATGAATAACTTGTATTGCACTCTATGTCAAGAAGCAGATGCTATTCCAAAGATAATGGCCGACTCAGACACTTGTTTGAGTGCTGCCAACAGTGATATCATAACTATTTTTGACTACAATTTTCTTATCCAAAAAATCATTCAAATAATTGCTTTACAATTGTCTAAAAATTTTCGTCAGATCTGTCATCAAAACATTTCAAACCCTTATATCAATTCCTTCACCTTTAAAGCCAGTCATTCATAGGAGCCTTCCCTCGATTTTTCTCCTGGTTTAAGTGAAAATAAACTTATTTTAGGAAAAGAAACTATTAATCTTCCGCCAAATGAATTGTTTGATAAGTTATTGATAACAAATGATAGCAAATATCTGAGCACTTCTTAAAGCTCTACAATGTATTAATGGTATTAAAAATCTAATCTAAGAAGTTTTCAAAACATATAATTAATTCGATGAAAGTTAAGTATTTGAAAAAATCCATTCGATTTTAGCCTAAGAATTAAAAGTGATTATCAGTTTAAACAGAAATTAGAAATTCTTAGGTTTAAGCAGATTCTGGTGATTAGGTCTATGATAGGAGTATGTCTTCCGGCGATTTTTTAAATTTTTCTTCAAATCTATTTTAACAGTTTATAGTTAGGCCTTTCAATCAGATCTGGAGAGATGTGCTGCACAAAGATTATTGACCGTGAAATCACTAACCATTACATAATTGGGTTGAGACATATTCACAATTTCTCTTATAATTGTCAATAGTTTTTCAAAAGATAACTCATATTTCGTGTTCTTTTGGTTTTATGAGTGAAAATATTTTTAATTAATAAGAGTTTTAAAATTTGAATGAAGTTAAGCATAAATTGTGAATTCATTGAGACTTATTGAGTCATTTCAAATATACATTTGAATGGATAGTATGACGTTCCTTCCGATAGTGTCCTTGTGCTCAATAATTGTTTGTTGGTCTTCACCACCTGAACAGCGCCTACACTCCTTCATAATCGTAGTCCCAAATCAATTGTAGGCACTCTCTGAAAGGTTACCTGATTTGGTCGACTCATAAATGGATTAAACATTTATTACCAATAGTTATGTTGTCATACAATGTCTCCAAAATTTTATGTTATGTTTCCTTTTCTTAATATTTTTTAATAACTATTCGCTCAAAAGTTTTTATTTTACTTAAATTTATTCAAATTTTGACAAAATTTTAGAATTCAATGTTAAAAATGAAAGTTTTTCATTCATTTAATTGGTTTTAATTAAAGTTTTTATACATTTAATCAGTTTTGGAATACTTTGTGAAAAACTTAAACTAAAGTTTTGATCAAATTTATAAACATTATTCCATTTCTGTCTTTCCACAGCTCCGATGGATTCCGTGATGGGGCTGGTGCTGTGGCTTCTGACAGCCCTCAATTTAGTGTGCATAAGCCAGGCACAATATAGGCCAAAATGGCCCAGTCCTTATGTACAGAGAGAAATATTTTTGTTAAACTTAGAGGACGGATACTTCGGGTGTCAAGTGAACGAATCAACTGATTTTTTACAATTATTCGAATTATCCAAATTATGTGATGGAATACCTCAATGTTTTCAAGGCTCAGATGAAGTCTCTCTGGAACTTAAGTGTACCGACAGAAGTGAGTTCTCAGACATCAATTATTATCTCAATTGTTGCCTCAATTGTTGAAAGAGTGAAACATTTATTGGAATCAATGCCTTTCAGATCACTGCCATCCAAAAATGCCAAAATGCGCGAATGGCGTCTGTCTGGACAACCTTTGCTATTGTAATGACGGCTTTGGTGGCAAAGGATGTGACCTCCCAGGTATAGTTTGGTTCTTATCATTTTCAAAACCATCCAAATCCATGTTTTTCTTTATTTTTAGAGCTTTTTAGAGCTTAACTCAATTTTATTGAAATTTTATGCGAAAAGTGTTTGAATAATCATTTTTATTGATTTTCAGATGAAAATGAGTGTAAATACCGTCCGTGTGATGTGTTTGCACACTGCACAAATACTATGGGCAGCTATTATTGTTCCTGTTTTCCCGGCTATGATGGGGATGGCTTTTCATGTCATGGTTCGTATAATTATAACTTGTCTTTTATGGCTTCGATTGAAAATTATTTATAATTTGAATGCAAATAATGAACAGAAGTTTATTTATTGTGAGATAGACTTCAGTTAATTAACGAATGAAAGCAATTAATCGTTGCTTTCGTTTCGTAAGCCTTTCAGAGGAAGAGTTGATTTGAATGAATTTGTGATAAGACTAATAGTTAATTGTGTTTTAAATGATTTAATCATTTATGTACTTCTACTCATTCCCATCATTTCTCTGGGGACAGACATCAACGAATGCGAGATTCCAGCGCTGGCAGGCCTATGTGCCGACAATGCCGAATGTTGCAACCTTCCCGGTCACTTTGTTTGCAAATGCAAACCTGGGTTCACAGGCAATGCAACTGTTTCCTGCACAGGTATGCACCGTTTATATGATAACTTGTTTTATGAAAGTTTTTGATAATACCTTATTTGTCAAACCTGTGTATAAAACCGATTATAAAATATAAATATATATTAACTTTCATTAATTCTTTTTCTCATCCAGACATTGATGAGTGTCTGAATCCTAGCTGTTGCGGAAGAGGAGCCATATGTGAGAACCTACCTGGCAGTCATGTCTGTCACTGTCCACTAGGCTTCGAAGGCGATCCTGCAGTGGAATGTTGGGGTGAGAGACCAAAAAATTTACATTATTTACATTTACATTAATTACTCAATTAAAACAAAATGAGTTTATTTGTGAATATATATCAAAATAATAGTCAGATTCAGCCAAAAACAGCTCAGAGGGGAACGGCTAAAATTTTTTGCATAAAATATACAAAATCCCAACGATTTATATTAGTTTAAGTTATAATCAAACAATTATTTGGACTCCAATGACAGGTCTTATAGCCAAGAGTGGTCCGACCGCTATATTACTTGCATTTAATAATCATAATAAACTTGTTTTCTTCCAAAAACATAATAACAATTCACTGACGAAAACATTTATATTTATTCAAATCTATTGTAGGAACCGATCGTTTAGATTATTATAAAATAGTTTAGACTTTTGTTAATTATATACTTTTTATTTCCCAAACAAAAGCAAAAAAAATTCCAAATCGACTCAAATTCCGAGTTTTAATTACAAGATTCTTCAAATTGAATAAATGTTATGAAAAAACAAGTTCCCAACCATTTTAAGTCTCTATGAATAGAGAGTAAATCATTATTAATATTTTAAAAACTAATTTCTGAATATTTGATGTTAAGGTTGAGGTACAGGTTTTTCGCCACTAAAAGCCTAACTCTAAGGCTGTTTGAAATTACTTTCTCCTCTTATTCAATGATTTCAATCCTCCGTTTATATGCCTTACAATGTTTGCCAAATTAATAAACATTGTCCGCCAATTTCACGGCTCTTATTAACCCCACACTTATATAATAAATAAAATTTTAGAAATCAAACATTTCTTCTATTATTTAACATAACTTTATTGCACTTCAAATAGTTGTCAAATAAATTAAAAGAAAACTTTAAAACAAATTTATCTCAAAAGATAAGACCAAAACATCTATTTTGATGTTTTTCTTTAAACATATAATTCTTTATTTGATTTGACTTTTTGTTGGTTTTATTTATTTATTTAAATAAATTTATAGATGTGGACGAATGCAAGAACAACCCTTGTGGCTCAGGGGCTCTTTGCACTAATACTCCAGGAGCTTATGAATGTTCATGTCCACCTGGTTATAGGGGAAACCCGACACCAGCAGATGGATGTATTGATATCGATGAGTGTACAACAAGATCAACACCTATTTGTGGTAATGGAGCCAATTGTGTAAATACACCCGGAGGTTACTTCTGTCAGTGCCCTACAGGTAAATTTCAATCCTTTTTTAATTCCTTTCAATAAATTGATTGCATTTTAATAATAGTAATGAAAAAGAAATTCATATTTTTCAAGTTAGAAGAAGATTAATTAAAATATAATCAGGGTAAAAAATCACACTTTTCTTACAGTTGAGTGATTTGTAGTCAATGTTTTCCAGTGAATTATAGGCATTATTTAAAGAAGTATGTACAAATAGCAATTTTAAATGTTGTTGGCACTAACAAATCATTTAAACCTCACCTTTTGTCGGAAATGACTAATAATTTATGTGATTTTTTCAAATTCTTGATGAAAATCAAAGATATAATATAATTATTATCGATACAATTAAATGGCATTCATTTATTAGTCATGATTTGACCGAAGGTTAGCTAAACTATGGCTCAGGTCTTCATTTCTGATTATTAATAGACAATTAAATCGTAACTCAATTTTTATTAGTTTTAAATAGCATTTAATTATTAGAAATTCAAACGATTTACGTTTCAAATAATATTCAAGTTTTGTTAAAGTTTACCAAAAAGTAGTGTAAATCAAAAATTGGTTAAAAACTATTTTTTTTATTCAGAGTCAAAATTTTCGAAATGAAAACAAATTTTATAGACTTTACGCACGAAATCATGATTTAAGGATTTGAAGAAAAGTCGACTCAGTTTTGAGCTTTGATTTGTTGGGAAAATTGTTTTTTCTACCCATTAATCAAAAATTTATTATAACTATAAGCAAAACCAAAGCTCCTAAAAAATGTTCTCATAATCAGTGTTTCCTTCAGAGGGGGTATTCGGGACCAACATTGAGACAGTCTATCGGAGTCAGTATTAGTCATCTAATATAAGTTAGTGGAATAAACTTTATTTTTTAAGAGTTTTTTTGTCAATTTTCCTCAAATGATAGCATCAATCAAAATGACTTAAAATGCAGTGGAATCCAATCCAATTCAATCTAGGTATCTTATTCAATCTTTGGGTATAAAATATTTTTCAAGTTTATTATAATCAGAGTTAAAGACATGTTTTAAATGGCATACAATGGAATGCATTACCAAAATTTGAATCATAAAAACATTTCGTGTGGTTTTCATTTCTGGAAGAGTTGTTTCCTCTATTATTTAAATAATTGACAATCGATTTGAAAAAACATTTGAATTTATATTTAAACAAATATATAGGAAAACATACTATTAAGGGGTTATTGAATAGACAAATATTTGTTATCTAGCTAAATCATTGAAGATTCTTGTCTATAGAATTTAAAGTATAGATTCAACAAAAACCAAAATATTTTGAATTGAATTTTGATTATTATTTTTACTCGAATAGAAAAACATTTTAAACTCACTGATGCGAAAATGAACACTAAAATTGACAAGTTACCTTATTATTTATGATTACTGGATTAAGATGAACAGTCTCAGTCCTATCATTTATTTAATTGATTTTAAAATTACCATCTATCAGATTTTATCTTTGAATACGAATTTTATAAAGATTTACAAAAAATATCAAGTAACTTTTATAAACCCCCTGAGGTGAGGATTTTTTTTCGGTTAATCTATTATCGAATTAATGAGATTTCAAAGACTTTTGGATTCGATTTATTAATTAGTGTTTTAAATATTTTGGTTGAAATTTAAATCTGTTTGAAAAGAACCGTAAAAATGGTTTAAATAATTAATAAAGTTTGGATCAATTAATAACTTACTCGATAGAAATAAATGATTTTATTCTATATACTGACACATTCTGTTGATAAATGTTTGATTTAAAGCGATCGATAGATTTGGACAAAATCGAGGGAAACCTGATTTTTTAAGTGATTGTATTGAATGAAATATTTTCTTTGATTTCTAAGTGTTTTTTAATTGGTTTGGAAATTAATTAAAGATAATTATTAATCACTCAAAAAAACTCTTCATTTTTTGGGAACTTTGAGTAACTCTTTTTCTTATTAAACAGGATATACCGGTAATCCAAAAGTGAGTTGTGTGGGTAAGTCTGCCATCGATTTCAATCATGTCATCCATTAATCGTTAACGTAATTGTGT
The DNA here is from genome assembly GCA_034695605.1 of Eupelops occultus. NCBI lineage: Eukaryota > Metazoa > Arthropoda > Arachnida > Sarcoptiformes > Phenopelopidae > Eupelops > Eupelops occultus. Next base: position 20,595 of record JAQFZI010000033.1, on the reverse strand, counting down.
TTGTGATAGATGTCGATGAATGTCCGCATTCATGCGGTGCGAATTCTTTATGTCATAATACTCTTGGAAGCTATCAGTGCGAATGTAAATTTGGTTTCATTGGCGACCCCTACCTCTCAGCCGGTTGTATCGGTACGTCACTTAATTTTAAGTAAAATATCAGATATTTTATCGAAAATCTTTTTAATTTAGACGATGATGAATGTCTTCGACCCAACTCTTGTGGTCTCAATACTGAATGTTATAACACTTTGGGATCGTATCAATGTGTCTGTAGTGTCGGATATACTGGAAATCCTGCACTCGTTTGCGCTGGTATTCAATGATTCAAATATTTTAAAAATTCAGTTTATTTTATTCAATTGTAATTGTTTTAGATGTTGACGAGTGTTTACAAACCCCTTGTGGTTCGGGCGCTGACTGTTTAAATACTGCTGGCTCATTCCAATGTCAATGTCCTGATAAATATGTTGCCCGTGGTACACCTGAATTTGGTTGCGACAGAGCTGCTGTCGACGTCTCTTGTAAATTTGATTATGACTGTACTCTGAACGCCGGGTGTGTAGATGGTTCCTGTCGGTGCAGACCTGGATATCAAATTAGTGGCATTGAATGCATAGGTATTGATCCGAACGAAACTTTATTATATTCTTACAATTGTTTTGTTTGTAAAGATGTGGACGAATGTAAAAACAGAAATCTTTGCGGAATTAATGCCAAATGTATTAACTCTGACGGTAGTTATGAGTGTGAGTGCAGACATGGCTATGAAAAGATAGAGTCCACTCCAAAAAGTCGTTGTCGAGACACTAATGAATGTTTGTTCGGTCGATCTCCGTGTGGGGCAAATACCAAATGTATCAACACTGACGGTGGCTATAAATGCCTGTGTAAGGACGGGTTCATCGGTAACGCCACCATTGGCTGTAAATGTGAGTCATCACAAAAATTATTTGATTTAATCTTAATCCCAAACTGATATATAGCCCCTTGTGATGGAGTCAATTGTGGAAAACACGCCAACTGTCAGGTGAATGGCATAGAGGCGGCCTGTATTTGTGATCAAGGCTTTACTTTTGATCCCAACAACATAGCACTTGGATGTGTCGGTCAGTGCACTCACGCAATAAACTCTTTAACTTGAATTGGCATGTACCATTTGTGGTAATCATTTTTTTTAAATTTTAGACATAAATGAATGCGATTCTAGTCACGGACCATCCGGTCTTTGTGGTCAGGGAGCTGTTTGTACTAATGTCCTCGGAAGTCATCACTGTCATTGTCAACCAGGTATATATATTTTATTGCTGTTAATCAATGACATAAATAACATAATTTCTATTTTCAGGATTTACTGGCGATCCGTTCCGCTATTGTGAAGATATCAATGAATGCGACCGAAGATTCGGGGCTTTCGGACAGTGTGGAGAAAATTCAATTTGTGCGAACACAATGGGCAGCTACCAGTGCTCATGTCCTTCAGGATTCACTGGAAACGCTAGAGACAAATGCGTCGATATTAATGAATGTTCACAAGTGTTTGGACCGAACGGAAAGTGTGGTTTCTCTGCTGTCTGTACGAACACAGTTGGAAGCTTTAGTTGTCGGTGTCCTCCTGGAAGTCACGGCGAACCCTTCACTCGATGTGTTATTGAAACTTTCTGTGATGCCAACACTGGTTGTGCTGGAAATGCCATTTGTAAGAATAATAAGTGTGTCTGTCCGCCCCCTTTCTTTGGAGAATTGTGTAAACGTGAGTAAAATTATAGATATTTTTTCTTCGACTTATCATTTATTCTCAACATTTAGATCCTTGCGATCAACTATTTTGTGGCGAACACGCAAAATGTCAATTGGATTCTAATGGAAACCCTCTTTGTGCCTGTGCCGATGGCTTTATTGGAAAGAGCAATAGTCTTCCCGGTTGTGTCGGTAATTATCAATTTATTTGAGAAATTTATTACATTTTTCAAAATGTGATTAATATTTAATAAATGACTACAGATATCGATGAGTGTGCAAATAACCCGTGCGGTCAAAATGCTGTCTGTCGTAATACTCCTGGTTCTTATGAATGTATTTGTCCCCACAATTTCAGAGGCGATCCATATTCTGAGTGTTCCATCGAAGGTAAAAATTTATAATTTTTTAAAAAGTGAATTCAATTATAAGAAAATTAATTATTATTTATGAAAATAAGGGAAAGAGCAAATCATTTGCACTGATAGTCATCCCTGTCCTATAAATGAAGAGTGCATTAACACCAGTATAAGCCGTCAGTGCGTTTGCAGAAGGGGTTACATCAGAGACGCTGTCGGAGAGCAGTGCAGAGGTTGTCATAAAACACATTAATTATTTATTTCTGACACAAGAATTTCTGATTCAAATTATTGGTTTTCCAGATGTCAATGAATGCACTGAACTGACAAAGTCACCTTGTGGACTCAATGCCTTTTGTAACAATCTTGATGGAGGATTTGTGTGCCACTGTCCCAGTGGTTACACCGGTAACTCCTATTCTGTCTGCTATCCGGATGGTTAGTATTAATTTAAGATTAAGTATAAATCAATTTAAATCAAAAAACAATTTATTTTTTTCCGTTTAAGTAATGAAATGTGAAAAGGATAAGGAATGTCCGGGAAATACTGTTTGCATTGACGATCCTTACCATGGAAGACATTGCGGTTGTCCTACACCTTTTGTCAGAGAAGGCGATTATTGCATTCGTAAGATTAAGATTAAGATTATTTCATTTTATTTTTCAAATCTTTTAATAATTGTTTTGTTTTTAAAAATAAGTGATGAGTCGAAACTGTTCTACACTTAACAACTGTCCTCAAAATCAAGAGTGCATTTATTCCGGATCTGGTTATGGATATTGTATTTGTCCGAAAGGCTTTACATTAGAAGCCAATGGTTTTTGTCGAGATATCAATGAATGTGAAGAAATGAGTGAATTTGAAGTCTGTGGTCCTCACTCTGAATGTATAAATCTGCCTGGATCGTATGAATGCCTTTGTGCACCTGGATATTCTGGAGTTGGCAAAGAGGGCTGTACTCGAATTTGTAAGAATATAAGACTATTTATTTGATTTGAAAACAAAACTAATGTTATTATTTCAGTCCATTCGTGTGAAAAAGAGGGTCAGGGTATTGGGTGCCCCAATAATCAGAAGTGTATCCGAAAATGGTGTGAATGTGTTCCTCCTTTTATACTCGACGGAGAAAATTGCAAACGTATGTCATTTGACTAACAATTTAATAATAAATTATAAATTATTAAATTTGATAGATCCCTGTGATTGGCACCAGTGTGGCCAGAATGCTGAATGCAGTTTAGGTGCCAACGGTCCTCAGTGTAAATGCAGAGCTGGTTGTACTGGAAATCCGAATACAGGATGTTATGGTTTGTATATCTATTCTATAAAATGAATGCTTTTATTCACAATTTTATTAAATTTTAAGATATAAACGAATGTACGTCACTCTTACCAATTGATCCGAACGGTCCCTGTGCTGTCTCAGCCATTTGTGTAAATGTACTAGGAAGTTATAAATGCGAGTGCTCTCAAGGAGCTGATGGAGATCCTTATAGTACTGGTTGTTTTGGTCCCTCTAAATGCGAAAACCACGAACACTGTCCAGAAGACACAGTATGTGACAGACAGGCGGGGGTTTGCATCGATGCCTGTCTTTCGGCGATTTGTGGCCCAAACACTGATTGCTTGTCTGTTAAACACGAGCCTCGCTGTCAGTGTAAACCTGGTTTCTTAGGCAATCCTAATGACTTGATTCAAGGCTGCGTCACTCCATGTTCTAATGTCTGGTGTGGTATTAATGCCCAGTGCATTGTCAACAGTGAAAATATTGGTGTCTGTCAGTGTATGAACGGATTCAGTGGTAATCCTTGGGCTGGAGGTGGCTGTCATCCAGAAACTGGTTGTTCTCAATCTAAGCCATGTTCTTCAAATCAAGAATGTGTGGACGGAAAATGTGTGGAGAGCTGTAGTGACAGTAAATGCGGAGTCGGAGCCAAATGCGATCTTCACACCAATCAATGCAAATGTCTGCCATTCTTTGTTGGAAACCCTGATATCTTGTGCGCACCTCCTCTGCCGACCCCTCCAATTTGTAGTCCTGGCTGTGGTTTGAATTCGCACTGCACTTATTCAACACCTAATAAGTGTGTCTGCAATTCAGGCTATAGTGGAAATCCATACAAGTCTTGCACATCAGTTCCCCGGTGCGAAAATATAATTTGTGGTCAGAGCGCCACTTGTCTCGAGGGAGCAAATAGTGTCGAATGCATTTGTCCGGCAGGACTTCATGGAAATCCATTCCTTGGCTGCGAAGATGTTAATGAGTGCCTTCAGGTCAATCCTTGTGGAACGGGTGCCAACTGTATAAATGTAATTGGAAGCTTTCAATGTGTCTGTCCCTCTGGCTTTATTGGTAATCCTCTTTATGCCTGTCAACCCCCGCGTGAAGCAGGCATTGAAGATCAGATAAGTGGTATAGGAACATCTTGTTCGACAACATTCAACTGTCCAACCGGAGCGGTTTGTTTTCGAGGAATCTGTGCGCAACCAAACGCCTGTAAACACGACTCTCAGTGCGAAACAAACAACGCCTGTAATTATGTTAACAAAGAAATTGGTTATCAATGCGTTGATCCGTGCGATACCACCCAATGCGGACCAAATGCGTTCTGCATCAGTACAGAACACAAACCATTGTGTTATTGCAAAGACGCCCATTCAGGAGATCCTCACGATTTAGAAAAAGGCTGCACTTCTCGAACAGCAGTAACTCAAATCACGAGCTGTAATGTCGACGAAGAATGTGATGAAAGTTATGTTTGTCGGCAATCAGTCGATGGAGAGAAGAGATGTGCTGATGTCTGTGCAGGCATTCAATGTGGACCCAATGCTTTTTGTCAATCTATGGGAAGACGACCCGAATGCAGTTGTCAGAGCAATTATGATGGAAACCCATATGATTTGCAGAAAGGCTGTAATCCTCCGATTTGTCGCGAAGACGGAGACTGCAATCAGGACGAGACGTGTGTTCTTCTGCCCCAAGGCTTCAGAGATTGTCAAAGCGTTTGCAATGACTTCCAGTGTGGAATCAACACTGTTTGTCGTGGCTCTGGACATACACCTTATTGCGAGTGTAGACCAAATTTTGTCGGCGATGCTTATGATAGCAAATTTGGATGTCAGCCCTTACAGGTCAGCTGCTCTGATGACTCGAGTTGTCCTGAAAGTCAAGCCTGTCGTCGAATGCAAAACGGATTAAAGAATTGCACAGATGTTTGTCTTAATGTCAGATGTGGTCTAAATGCTCACTGCGTTGGAAGAGGACATCAAGGAATTTGCGAATGTCTGCCCGGATTTATTGGAGACGCCGTAAGAAGTTGTCAGAAACCACCCCAACACTTATGTGATAGAGACGACCAGTGCTCTCCCGACAAAAAATGTATTCTCACCAATGAAAATATTAGGGACTGCGTCGACACTTGCTTCGGACATACCTGTAGTGAAGGCGCGCATTGTATTGGAAGGAATCATAGACCGCAGTGTGAATGTCTTCAGGGATTCACAAAAATAAATGGCGACCCAACCGGTGCCTGTGCTCAGAATCTCTGTCAGTCAGACCGTGAATGTAGAGAAGATCAGATTTGTTCGTCAACGAGGAAAGGAATCTTTGATTGTGTCGATGTCTGTCAGACAGTTCGGTGCGGACCAAATGCTCAGTGCATTGCTATCGAGCGCTCAGCCAGTTGTCAATGCAAACCAGGATTTTTTGGAAGTCCAGAAGACCTTTTGAGAGGCTGTTCTCCTAAAGACAAATGTACGTCAAATACTGATTGTAAGACAATCGAAGTGTGTCAGATCAATCAAAACGGTATCAGAGACTGTGTCGACGGCTGTAGCACTAACCTGTGCGGACCCAACACTATCTGTAATACAAACAATCAATTCGTTTCTTGCGTTTGTAAAGAGGGATACACTGGAAGACCCGGAGAAGACGGCTGTTATAAAATACCACATGAATGCGATAATGACGATACCTGTCCATCAAATTCGATATGCGTTCGGGGAAACGATAATATAAATCTGTGCAAAGATCCATGCGAACACTTCCTCTGCGGCGAGAATGCCGTCTGTGCCTCAGCCAATCACAGAGCACAGTGCGCTTGTCGTCAAGGTTTTATAGGTGATCCCTATCACATGTGTGTCGATCCAGATGAATGCAAGTCTGATGAGGACTGTCCCACTGATTGCGTTTGTCAAACAGATACTGCAAACACACGAAAATGTGCCAACGCTTGTCTTTATGTAAAGTGTGCCCAAAATGCAATCTGTAGGGCCACTCATCATAAAACCCAATGCAATTGCGCCTCTGGCTTTGATGGGGACGCATATATAGCTGGCTGTCAACCAATTCGACAGAATGTTTGTCAGAGTGACGTTGAATGTCGACCCTCTCATACTTGTCGTCAAACAATATCGGGAATATTGGATTGTGTGGACGCCTGTGAATCAATCACTTGTGGTCCGAACTCCGTTTGTAATGCTGTCAACCATAGGGCACAGTGCGTTTGTCTTAATGGATATGTGGGCGATCCCAGCAATGTTCTCAATGGTTGCCGAAAGAAGGAAACAAATGAATGCGAATTTGATTTTGATTGTCGGGAACCCACAGATATTTGTAAACCAATGAATGACGGCCTTAAGAAGTGTTTTAATGCCTGTCAATTCACAAATTGTGGCACCGGCTCTCATTGTGTAGCCTCTAACCACACGGCATTTTGCGAATGTATAGGAGGTTTTGTAAGAGATGCCCTGAGCGCTGTCTGTAAACCCAAGTCGAATGAATGCATTGAAGATTCTCACTGTCCCTCTTTCGAGACCTGCAAATCGACTACAATAGGAAACCTGAAGTGCGCCGAAGCCTGTATTGACTTCACGTGTACTCCAAATTCCAGATGCGTTTCTCTTCAACATAAGGGTCAGTGCAAATGCGATCCCGGCTTCACAGGCGATCCTCAAAGCAGAATCGGTTGCGTTCCTATCCCTATTCATGGTTGCGATGCAGACATAGATTGTCCCAACTCTAATGATATTTGTCTGCCCGACCCAAATGGCATCAGAAAATGTGTTGACGGATGTTCTCAATTTGAATGTGGAATAAATGCCGTCTGTATTATGATTAACAGACTGGCAGAGTGTCGGTGCCCCCAAACTGGACTTTATGTGGGAAATGCTTATGACCAGAGCAAAGGATGTCGTCGAGTGGAATGCATTAAAGATAAAGATTGTGCAGACAATAAAGCATGCTCCAATCAGAACTATTGTTTTGACCCTTGCATTAATGGTTGCGGATCTAATGCTGTTTGCGTGGCTCAGGCCCACAGCGCCAACTGTAGATGTCTATCTGGTTATGCAGGAGATCCATATGGCTCAGGATGTATCGCTGTTCATCTGTGCGAATCTAATCCATGCCATCAATTGGCCCAATGTATTGATTCACATGGCTCATACACATGTAAATGTCCGCCCGATTATATAGGAGATCCTTATGAAAAGAGCACCAGAGGCTGTAGACATCCCAACTCATGTCCCAATGGTAACCGAGACTGTCCACCATATGCAGCCTGTCTGCCCGATCCTACGGGTATCTATCTATGTAAGAATGCGTGCGAACGTCTTCAATGTGGACCGAACGCAGTCTGTGTGACTCGTAATCACGAGGCTCAGTGTGTCTGCGCTGATAACTTCAGAGGAGAGGCTGATTCCTTGGGCGGCTGTACCCGTATATCGAGGTTATGTACATCAAATCCAGATTGTGGTGACAGTCAAGCCTGTGTTGATGGTCAGTGTCGGTTTGTCTGTACCCTCGACACAGAATGTTATTCGGGAGAGCGATGTGTTGACAACTTTTGTGTGAAGGCGTGTATAGTTCACGACAGTTGTCCGCCAAACGAAGCCTGTGTTTCAAAGGGTTATTGTAATATCGGGTGTCGAGACAATAATGAGTGCGACGCAAATCAGGCCTGTATTCAGAATCGTTGTCAAAATCCCTGTGAAATTAAGAGCATTTGTGGTCCGAACGCCAACTGTTCAGTAATCAATCATAACCTGACCTGCAGTTGTGGCCCCGGTTTCGAAGGTTCGCCAACACCTATAATGGGATGCAAACGAAAAGTCATTGATTGCATTGACAGCTCTCGATGTCCTATCGGACACATTTGTCAGGGACTCAGATGTCGAGCTCCTTGTGTTGAATGTGTCGAAGGAGAGAAATGTATTGAAAACACATGCGCTCAGACCTGTTCAAGTGATAGCAATTGTCCGACGGGAGAAGTCTGTAGTAACCATATTTGTATATCCGGCTGTCGGTCTGATGGAGACTGCAGTATAAATCAGGTCTGTGCCAACACTCAATGTACGTGCGTTCCTGGTTTCGAATTCAAGACAGGATTGGGATGTGTAGACATAAATGAGTGTTTGAGTACTCCCTGTCATGAGACTGGCATTTGTGAAAATATCCCTGGAAGTTATCGATGTATGTGTTCTGAAGGAGAAATTGGAGATGGGTTCACTGGTTGTCAAGACCCTGGTGAATGTCCTCGAGGTGACTCAGACTGTCCGAAGAACGCTGCCTGCAGGAGTGATTTTAATGGCGTTTCCAAATGTGTCAATCCCTGTGATATAAATCCGTGCGGCCCTCACGCACTTTGTAATGTTGCCAATCATCAGGTGCTTTGCAAGTGTCCAGAAATTGGTTTTTATACCGGAGATCCATATAATAGACAGAATGGGTGCCAAAAAGTTGACTGTCTTCACGACGCTGACTGTCCTTACGATAGACAGTGCGTTAACTTTTTATGTGAAAATGCTTGCGATAGTGTTGATTGTGGACCACATGGAACCTGTGTTATTCGGGACAGACAGGCGGCCTGTCGTTGTGAACAAGGATTCGAAAACAATGGACGTCTTATTTGCGTTGATGTGGATGAGTGTCGACTTCATCCATGTCATAACACTGCCATTTGTGACAACACTCCTGGTAGTTTCAGCTGTAAATGTCCAAACAATTTGGTTGGCAATGCATACACACACCCGGGATGTCATGAACCAGACGTCTGCTATAACGGAGATTCTGATTGTCCCGATTCTGCCACTTGTATTCTTGTAGCCGGAGTTCCCAAATGTAGAGATCGTTGTAATGACCCCACTGTTTGTGGTGTGAATGCAAGTTGTCTGACAGTACATCATAAGCCTCGTTGTTCCTGTCCACAAAACTTTTTGGGAGATCCATACGTCCGATGCGAAAGAGTGGAATGTACGACAAGTCTGGACTGTAGTAAAGAAAGCGATGTTTGCTATGAAAACAAATGTATTAATGTTTGTCAGACATCGACCGCTTGTGGCGATAATGCCGTTTGTGTCCCACAAATACATTCCTATACCTGTAAGTGCAGAGAAGGCTATTTCGGTGATCCGATCGCTGGCTGTAGAAAACGTCTTCCCTGTGATACTGATGATAACTGTCCAGCCTCTGAATTTTGTTATGTGGACCATTACTGTCGCAGTTCCTGTAGTTCTCATCGGGATTGTAATCAGAACGAACGGTGCGAAAATGGAAAATGTGTTCAGGTCTGTCAAACTAACGCTGATTGTGCCGATGACTACCAGTGCGTTGTATGGAAATGCATCTCAAAGATCGAAAGTAAATGTCAGTCAGATTTGGAGTGTGACGATCACTTGGGCTGCCGCGCAGATCAGAGAGGGCTCAACGACTGTATTGACTTATGTGAGAGCGTTCTTTGCGGTCGAAATGCTGTCTGTAAAGTTCGAAACCATTCCCCGGTTTGCGAATGTCTGCCCGGTTTCACAGGAAATCCAACCGATGAAAAGTACGGCTGTAAAGCAATCGAATGTATCGATAGTCAGGACTGTAAACAAAATCAGGTCTGTTCTAAGTATACGTGTGTCGACCCTTGCAGTCAACAAAGAATATGCGGCGATAATGCGGTTTGCAGTTCAGAACAACACTCAGCTGTTTGTCGCTGTTTAGAAGGCTTTGAAGGCGATCCTGTGGTCGGTTGTATTCCAATTAATTATTGCGCACAACCTGTCTGTCATCGCTCTGCTATTTGTAAAAACAAAGTCGGAGGCTATGATTGCGTCTGTCCCCCTGAAAAGAATATAGGCTCTCCATTTGGAGAACCTGGATGTCGCGGACCAAATGAATGTCCAAATGGAAACTCTGATTGTCCTCCGAATGCAATTTGTGAACCGGACTTTACGGGCAATTTGTTGTGTCAGAACCCATGCGAAAGACCACAAACCTGTGGACCCAACGCTTTATGTCGAATCGAGAATAGGTTGAGTATATGCAGCTGTCCCGACGGATTCGCCGGCGATCCTCATGACTACAGAAGAGGATGCGTTCGAATACCCACCGCTTGTGTAGCAGATAAAGAATGCCTTTTTGGAATGATATGTGATTCCGGACGATGTCGACCCCCCTGTAGTTCAGACAAAGATTGTGCGCTCAAAGAGATCTGTTTCGATAAACGCTGTCTTTTGGGATGTGCTACCGATGAAGAATGTTTGACGGGAGAGATATGCGCTAATAAGAAATGTCAATTCGGATGCAGAACAGACAACGACTGCTCTTACAAAGAGGCCTGTCTTCTAAATAGTTGTAAGAATCCTTGCGATACTCCCACCTCATGCGGAACAAATGCAATGTGTAATATGGTATCCCATCAACCAATTTGTACCTGTCCCACCGGCTTCAATGGCAATGCTAAATTATCCTGTATTAGAGTGATGCGAATGTGTCTGTCAAACAACGACTGTCCTCACAATCATTTTTGTTCGGAGGGCCGGTGCAGACCTGAATGTGGTTCTGACAAAGACTGCGCTTTGGGTGAGAAATGTTTTGGAGGATTCTGTTCTCTTCTCTGTAGAAATGATAACGAGTGTCAACACAACGAGATCTGTAGTCAAAACAGGTGTCAAACCGGATGTCGTTCTAATAATCAATGCGGAGAACACTTGATATGTACGAGAAACCAATGTATTGATCCGTGCGAAGGAAGTGCTGCCTGTGGTCCAAACGCTTTATGTAATGTTGTCAATCACCGAATCAGTTGCAGTTGTCCGCAAAATTTTGTGGGCCGTCCCACTGCCAATGTTGGGTGTATGAGGGAATCAATTTCCTGTTCCTCAAACATTGACTGCCACTTTTCTGGTCACTTCTGTACTAATAACAGATGCCGTCCTATTTGTAGTGCAAACAAAGACTGTGCAGTCGATGAAAAATGCACTAACGGAAGGTGTCATATCCATTGTACCAAAGATCGTGACTGTCCTTCGAGTGAAATTTGTCTGCAAAACACATGTAATGTCGGGTGTCGCTCAGACTCCGACTGCGCCTCATCTGAAGCCTGTATTAACAACTTATGTATCGACCCCTGTGCCAGTCCTACTGCCTGTGGAACTAATACTATTTGTAGTGTTAGTCTTCACGAGAAGGTATGTTCCTGTAAAGATGGCTCCCTTGGAAATGCATACGTCGAATGCGTGAGAGTTACGACCGCTTGCGGTGCTCTCGACCCCTGTGGTCTCGGAAGTAGATGTGAAGGTTCTGTTTGTAGAGCAGAATGTAATTCTGATATCGAATGTTTCGATAACGAAAAATGTATTGACCGACTCTGTAGTATTATCTGTACATCTGATGAGGTATGTCCCCAGGGCTTTGTCTGCGATAGTGGCAGATGTGTTACCGGCTGCAGATCAGATTCTGAATGTCTAAACCACGAGTCATGCATTAACCGAAAGTGTATGAACGTATGCGCCAGTCCTACTGCTTGTGGCACAGATGCTATATGTAATGGAGTCAATCATCAACCTTTCTGTTCCTGTCCCACAAGATTTACTGGTAATCCGAAGATAGAATGCCGTCGAATGGATTGTGTGGTTGACGTGGATTGCGGTTCCGGTACCGGAAAAATCTGTCAAAACTATAAGTGCATAAACGGCTGTAGATCTGATGGAGGCTGTGCTGACGACCAGAGCTGTATAAGTCTACAGTGTTCTAATCCTTGTCTGTATAGTGGAGTTTGTGGCGAAAATGCTTTCTGTCAGCCTAGAGGTCATCAACCTGTCTGTTCCTGTGCCTCACCCTTTGAGGGCAATCCAACGATTAGATGCACTCTTCCAATACAAGAAGCCGTTTCGTGTAAAACAGATACTGACTGTTCTGTAGATAAGTTCTGTATTCATAGACAATGCATTACAAGATTCGAATGCGCGGCCGATAAGGACTGTTCGATTGGACACATATGTGTCAAAGGAAAATGTTTTGCTGGTTGTCGTCGAGATGAAGACTGTGCCCTTGACATGACCTGTTATTCACAGCAATGTCAGAACCCATGCAGTTACAGAGGTTCCTGTGGTGTTAATGCAGAATGTGTTCCATTCCATCACCGATCAAAATGTACATGTCCACCCAACTATACAGGAAATCCAGAGGTCCAATGTCTAGAATTACCCACTTGTCGCAAAAATGAAGACTGTCCCGTTGGTTACGTTTGTCAATCAGGCAAATGTGCGGTCATATCTGGCTGTGTCTCAGACAATGAGTGCAGACCCTCTGAGATCTGCGAAAATAGTCGTTGTGTTGACGGGTGTCGTAGTAATAGTGACTGCGATTTCACGAAAGCCTGTATCACTAAATTGTGTCAAAATCCCTGTTCAGTGAAAGTTTGCGGAACAAACTCTTTATGTATTCCTATAAATCACGACGGAGTTTGTCGATGTCCTGAGAGTTATACCGGAGATCCAACTATTTCTTGTCAGGTGCAACAGGAAGAATGTTATATCGACAACGATTGCGGTTCCTCTAAGATATGTGTAACAAATAGATGTATAATCGGGTGTCGCGCTGATATCAACTGTGCATTCGAAAAGGCCTGCATCAATAGACGTTGCAGTGATCCCTGTTCTGTTCAAACATCCTGTGGTTTCAATGCACTCTGCAGAGGTGTTAACCATAAGGCCGAATGTTTATGTCCTCCCAATTTCCAGGGTGACGCTAAAGTTCATTGCGTTGAAACGAAACATCAGGTTGAGTATGAGTGCCAAGAAGACAGTCATTGTGGACCCGGAAAGGTATGCGAACACCACTATTGTGTTTCGATACAAAAGCAATGCTATAGCGATACTGCATGTAATCCGGGAGAAATATGCGATGACGGCACCTGCATCACTGGCTGTAGACGCGACTCTGACTGTACTTTTGATAGGGCATGCTATAACAGCAAATGTATAAATCCATGTGCTGTTCAAACACCCTGTGGCCAGAATGCTAACTGCCAACCAGTACTACATCGTCCTCAATGTCGCTGTCCCTTTGGTTTTGAGGGCAATCCATATGATTATTGTAAAGCTATTACGAAACTTCCGACTGTTCAATGTAGTAGTGATAAAGACTGTCATCTTGGACATTTATGCGAACAGAATGTTTGTATAATTGGCTGTCGATTCGATGATAATTGTATGCAGGACAGGGCCTGTTTCCATAGACAATGTCTCAATCCTTGTGATTATCCCGATTCTTGTGGAGTCAATGCTCAGTGTAGTACAAGTGGTCATCGGCCGCGATGTTCGTGTCCGTCAGGATTCACTGGTGACGCTAACATTCAATGCACACCTGTGATAATACCTGTGTGTTTGCACGACGCTGACTGTGGAACGGGTCAAATATGTGAAAACGGAAAATGTATTGATGCCTGTCGTACAGATGACACCTGTTCCTATACAATGGCCTGTATTAATCAAAGATGTCAAGACCCGTGTAGTGTATTTGGCGCCTGTGGTCGTCACGCATTCTGTCAGTCCGAAAATCATAGAGCGGTGTGCAGTTGTCCCCCAGAATTCACCGGAGATGCGTTTGTCATCTGTGAAAGAGAAGATTCACATAAATTATTGGGCTGTGCGGCTGATGTAGAGTGTAGTTTTGGTTACATTTGTGAATCGGGCACTTGTATTGAGGGCTGTCGTAACGACGATCACTGTACTCCTGACCAAACCTGTTATAACAGATTCTGTAGAAATCCGTGCGAATATCCAAATGCTTGCGGTATAAACGCTGACTGCACACCCAATGCACACAGACCTGTTTGTTCTTGTCACTCTGGTTTTATTGGTGATCCACATGTCGAGTGCCGACCGCTCCAAGACGTAAGAGAATGTATTCGTGACAGTGATTGTGGCAATCGTTTGGTTTGTGAGAATTCCCGCTGTATTATCGGTTGTCGCGATAGTCAGGGCTGTGGTCTCGAAGAGTCCTGTATTAACGGTATTTGTCAAAACCCTTGCAGTCTATTCGGTGTCTGCGGTCGTAATGCTATCTGTAAGCCATCCAATCACACATCGATGTGTTCCTGTCCTCCTGGTCTTAAAGGAAATCCTAACGTCATGTGTACCGAAGCTCCGCCACAATGTCTGAAAGATAGTGAATGCATTTTGGGTCAGATCTGTGATAATACTCAATGTATATCCGGATGTCGTCTCGACAACAACTGCCACGAAGATCGTGCCTGCATTCATGGCATCTGCCAAAACCCTTGTCTACTGCCCAATAGTTGTGGAGTAAATGCCAACTGCCAACCCTTTAATCATAGGCCGCGCTGTGAATGCATTCCTAACTTTAGAGGAAATCCGTTCGTCAAATGCGAGCCGAGTATGAAATCAATTGGTTTTTATTGAATTCTTTTATTTTAATTTAATTTGAAATGTGTTTACAGTTCCGGACGACTACTGTGAACAGGATGCTTCCTGTGCTCTCGGAAAGATCTGTGAGAACAACAGATGTATTGGTACGCCTTTCTCTTCAAATTTAAAGTTTTTAATTAATTAATACAATCTTTATTTTTAATAGAGGGCTGTCGTAATGACGCCAATTGTAGGTTTGAAGAGTCGTGTATTAACAAGAATTGTCAAAATCCATGTAATTTATTCGGTGCCTGTGGTTTGAACGCTGTTTGCAAACCCCTAAATCACGACCGCATCTGTACCTGTATTCCTGATTTTACTGGAGATCCAAAAGTATTGTGCGAAAGAATACTACCGCCACCCGAATGCACATCTGACCCTCAATGTCCTCTCGAACATATCTGCCAGAATCAACGCTGTGTTTGTAAGTTACCTGTGCTGTTGTATACCTATTAGAATCATAAAATGTAATATAAAGTTCAAAATTAATCCCAAAATTTATTTATTGAAAGACGGCTGCCGTTCATCAAATCACTGCCCAACAGATAAGGCCTGCATTAAATCCAAGTGCACTAACCCTTGCAGTCATAGCGGCGCATGTGGTAAAGAAGCCATTTGTTCGGCTGCCAATCACGTGGCTATATGCAGTTGTCCCAGTGGATTCAGAGGCGATCCTGATGTTGAGTGTAGAGGTTTGAGATTATATCTAATTTGATATATAATTTGCTAATAACTGATTCGAAACACAGAAATTCCTCCGGAGTGCAGAAATGATGACGACTGTGGACTCGAAAGGATTTGTTTGAAACAAAAGTGTATCGTTGGCTGTAGAATGCATAACAACTGTCCTTATGATAAGGCCTGTGTCAATGGCTTCTGTCAGAGTCCATGTAGTATCGGTGGAATGTGTGGAGTCAATACAATTTGTAGGGCTGAAAAGCATGAGGCACAGTGTTCCTGTCTGCCCGGTTATACCGGAGATCCTTTACGTCAATGCACTAAAGTATCCGTCGAGTGTGAAGTGGATAAAGATTGTGGAAACGGTTACGTTTGTGCCAATCAAGAGTGCAAAGATATTAATGAATGTCTTAAAGAACGTGTTCCCTGTGGACCCGGTGCAAGCTGTACTAATTTACCAGGCTGGTTTAAATGTTCTTGTCCAATGCCTCTCGTTGGTGACGCCTATGGCCCAACCGGTTGCAGATCTCCTCACCCTGTATGTTTCCAAGATTCCGACTGTAAAGACGATCAGAAGTGTAATCCCGTGACTCAGGAATGCTATGGTCTGTCATTTTTCTTCTCAAAAATGAAATATTCTCTAAATTTATTATTTTAAAAGATGTTTGTTCGAGACCTGGAGTTTGTGGTAAAGGAGCCATTTGTAAAGCAGTTAATTCCAAAGCAGAATGTGTTTGTCCTGTCGGACACAGAGGAAACCCTTTCGTTGAATGTTCTATTCGTAAGTTATCCCTTAAAGTTTAAATGTCAGTTTTCATCACAATGTTGTTCTTTAGGTGATTCCTGCTCTAGTTTTGCTGACTGTCCCGGAAATTTGAACTGTTTGGGTGACTTTTGCGGTTGTCCCAAACCATTCCAACAATTGGCCTCTTTTTGCATTCGTAAGAATCTAATAACTGATTCGGTTTTAAAAAACTAATTAATAAATATTTTAATAATTTTAGTGACGAGTGTCAACTGTTCGACTAACACTCCCTGTCCACAAAACCAAGAATGTGTTTATAGTGGTGGCAATGGTTTGACCGGATTCTGTATATGTCCGCGCGGTTTCGTCTTAACATCGGACGGATTCTGCCGTGACATTAACGAATGTGATCAGCAGACGTTCCCGTGTGGCCCAGGAGCAATGTGTGTTAATACTGCAGGAAGTTATAAATGTTCATGTCCCCCAAGTAGTACTGGAGATCCATATGGAGAGGGATGTTTCGGTGAGAATATTATTTACAATTCTATATTAAAAGTTTTTAATGATATTTGTTTTGATGGTTAACAGCTGAACAGCCCCGACAGGAATGCCTTCATGATTCTGATTGTCACGAAGATAAGGCCTGCGTTGAGTTCAAGTGCATGAGTGAGTTCTCAAATTAAATATATTTAAAAATATTTTACAAATTTTGTTTTGATTATTAGGTCCGTGTCTTAAAGACTATGAGTGCGGCCAAAACGCAATCTGTGCGGTGGTTAACCATAGAAAAGAGTGTAAATGCAAACCTCTCCACTTTGGAAATGCATATGAAATATGTCGAAAACCTGTTGAATGTGTTTCTGATGGCAATTGTCCTGGAAATCTGGTTTGTTTGCCCGACAACAAGTGTGGCTGTCCTTCAGACTTTGAAAGACAGTTGGATTACTGTTCGAGTGAGTCTCCATTTATCTGATCCTTTTTTTCTTTGTCTAATATTTTGATAAATTATTAGAGAGGAGTCAGAAGTGCACCACAACAAACCCTTGTCTCTCCAACCAAGAATGTATATTCAGCGGAACTGGAGGCGGATTCTGTGTTTGTCCGCGAGGTTTCCGACTAACCATCGACGGTCTCTGCGAAGGTATTGTTCATTGAATTGAAATCAAATAAATTGATTCTAATGTCAAACAATTCCATAGATATTAACGAATGCATAGAAGAGCCGCGAATCGTGTGCTCGAAGAACGCCACGTGTGTTAACCTTTTGGGCTCTTATGAGTGCAAATGTTTAACTCATTATGAAGGGGATGCCTATAGAGAAGGCTGTCGACTGATTCCACCACCACTTAGAGGCTGTCGATCCGATTCTGACTGTTCTCTCTCGAAGAAATGCGATTTTACAACTGGAGATTGTTATGGTCTGCCTTTTTGAACACTCTTTTTGACCAATAGATTAATCATTAATTTAAATTTCAGATCCCTGTGCTGTGAGAGGACATCTAGAATATAAGTGTGGTCAAAATGCCATTTGTAGAACAGATAACCACCAGTCAGACTGTTACTGTCCACCCGGCCATGAAGGAAACCCATTTAAATTATGTTTTAAGAAAATTGTTTGTGGTATTGACTATCACTGTCCCGGAAATCTGATTTGTTTGGATAGCAATACTTGTGGCTGTCCACAAAACTTCTTCCGTGAGAACGACTATTGTTTCATAAAGACTGAGAACTGCACCACAACTAATCCCTGTCCACTCAACGAGGAATGTGTTTATACCGGAAGCGCGAGTGGTTTTTGTGTCTGTCCTCACGGTTACGAATTGCATCCAAGCGGTGAATGTGTGGACTTGAATGAGTGCCAACACGTCACCTGCGGTTCGGGTGCTATTTGTAATAATAAACCCGGAGGTTATGAGTGTAGCTGTCCTGTAGATACAATTGGAGATCCATATGTCAAGGGATGCAAAGAAATTGATGGCTGTCGAGCTGTTGAAGATTGTGCTAATGATAGAGAGTGTGATTTGGGGAGCAAACAGTGTATCAGTAAGTCTTAAACACAAAACTCTTTCAGCATTTGATTATTAATTTCATTGAAATTACCACAAATAGGTCCTTGTTACATATGTGGTCCTCATTCTGAATGTACAGCACGAGATCATAAGGCAATTTGCACCTGTCCTAAGGGTCGAATAGGAGACGCCTACGATAAAAGTGTTGGATGTTATATAGAGCCCGAAGTTCCAGTTGAATCTAGAACAATTCCTCCGCCTTCAGAGATATTGGGTATATATTACTCACTTAATCCAAATGAAGAGCACATCTCATTTTATTATTATTATTTTTAGTGATGTGTTTGGCTGATGGCGTTCAAGTGTCCGTCCAATTGGATCGTTTCGATGGCATAATATATGTGAAGGGTCACAGTCAAGACCCTCAATGCAGACGAATGGTAACCAGCGGTGAAGGAGATTCAGTGGACTTCAAAGTACTATTCGGTCACTGCGGACTCATCCATGTAGACGGGGAGGCATCATTTGTATTGATAATTCAGAAACATCCCAAATTGGTTACATTTAGGGCCAGAGCCTATCACATCAAATGTGTTTATAACACCGGAGAAAAGACTATAACTCTGGGTTTCAATGTTAGTATGATTACCACTTCTGGAACCATTGCAAACACCGGTCCGCCACCGACTTGTATTATGTCGATCTGCACTCTTGAGGGCAGAGAAATTAATAGCGCAGAAATTGGGGACGACTTACTACTAAAAGTAGACGTTCAGCCAGATTTCATTTATGGCGGTTTCGCACGAAGTTGTGTCGCAAAGACAATGGAAGACGACGGGGAATTCCAGTATGAAGTCACAGATGCAAACGGATGTGCAACTGATCCCAGCATTTTTGGAAATTGGGAATATGATCCGCACAGGAAGTCATTGATGGCTCGATTCAATGCATTTAAATTTCCGTCCAGTAATAACTTGCGATTTCAATGCAATATAAGAGTTTGTTTCGGGTCCTGTCCACCCGTCAATTGTGAAGGGGTTGACGCCTATGGACGACGTAAAAGACAAATTAGTGACGAGGATCTCGTATTGACCGATGCCTTCAAAGAGGGTGCCCTTCGCGAAGAAATTATGGTTCAGTCGAATGCAATCCTCACATTTGAAAAACGGGATCCTCAGCCGTCTCTCCCAATACAGAGTGGAGATCCCAAAGTGGAAGACATAGAACACGTCTGTCTTCCAAAATTAGGTCTTATTATTTCAATGATAATAACAACTCTATTAGCACTGGTGGCAGTAGCGGTGGTCATATCGTGTTGGCTGATGGCATATCGCCGCAAACCAAACCGCGCCGGACCACTGCCTCATCCGCCAGACTTTCCAAATCCTTTATACACAACACCAGAACCTGTTGCAGAGCCAACACCCGATTATTACCCGACATCTCATAATATGTGACAAAAAAGGTCTCATATAAGCGATTAGATTGTGATCTAAGTCTGAATCAAAGCCTAATTTATGAAGTGTTCACTCAATTAATTTATCGCATCATTTCATTTGTCAATCATTTTTCACTTTCATTACTGAAAACATTTCATTCACTCAAAACTCAAATTCATAGAAAACAAGAGAAAAATCCCGGTTCTGGTTATCGAACACATAATTAACTATTTTAATGGTACTAAAGGTCTATTGAAAGTCAGATTTTGACCACTTTTCGGGTAGACGTGTTGTGTGGCCGAAGTGCCAAAATTTCATTAAAAACTCATTTCAACAAATCCTCACTTGTCTTATGTTTGACGCATAGAAAGTATACCCGAAAAGTGGTCGAATTCGGGACCAATTCTTCACAGTCTCTACTCTTTTACATTACTTTAATATTATTTTCGATATTTTTTTAATTTAACTAAAAATCAAATCAAATACCGGTTTGTGATTCGAAATGTTTGTGATTTGTTTGTTTGCCATTCATATCATAAACTATTTTTTGTCATATTTTATACAAAACTAGTTCTTATGTTCTTAAGGCAGCTAAAGATGATATCGAATGGCAAACAATCGATTGGATCTGGTTTTAAGAGCAAAATGTTTAACGGCTCTCAATTGTATTTAAATTATAATTAAATTCATTCAAAGGCAGCTATTTTTGTATTTTTATGCTTTAATTTTAAATAAATTATCGTTTTTTCTAATTTAACATTCATTGTCTTACAATTTATTAACTATCTTGGTTCTATCTTGGTTCTACCTTGCTCTTTGGACTCAACATTTGATTGATATTCAAAAATAGAAAAACAAAATTAAGTTAAGTTTAAAGTTATTTCCGACCAAAACTAGAGTTTCCGCATAAAATAGGAATTTATTT
>JAQFZI010000032.1:0-32211 GCA_034695605.1 Eupelops occultus | reverse complement strand
CTCTCTCTCTCTCTCTCTCCCTCTCCCTGTCTGGTGAATTAATTAAACTTGATAGACTCTTGAATGAGTATTGAACAGACAGTACTTCTATAATAATATTTATTATTGAAAATAATTAATATTTTGAATGGTTTCACATTTTGTCAAAATAAGGCTTCCATTAAATTCCAATGGAAAGGATATCAAAAATATTTTCTGTAATGATGATTCAAGCATGTTTTTATTTATAAATTATAATACAAACAGAACGACAAATTCAGTCAGTTGTTTAGTTTCTGATTTGTTTTCGGGGGATTTATGTATAAACATAACTCTCAGACTTATTTCTTAACAATTTGTTTGAAGCGTACGAACAAAAACATTACTCATTGACACGAATTTGTTTTTTGCAAAAATGGATTTATTCACTCAACCAAAGAAATGGAAGAAAAGTAATGAATTCACTTCACAACTATTTCTCTTTTTTACTATTTTCTATTTCTATTAATTACGAAAATTCTCTCTCTTCTAATGCATTAGAAATACAGTCTTTCCACCCATTCATTACACAAATAAATTCATAAAATAAAAGAACTGACGAATAAATTGCATGATTAGAGCCCAAAAAATACCAATTTTTGAATACAATTTTCTTTACAGAAGAAAAAGAAGAAAATACTAAAAATAAAATATGAAAAATAAGATAAATTAATCGATGAAACTCTTTGAAGAAGAGAGTGTTGTGTCAACTTTTAGCTATCACTTCAATACTATCGATGGAAACGACATTATTTGATAAGAGATTGGATTATTGTTATTATTATTGAGCCGAGAGATAAAAATTTGATTTCAAATGACTGCGTGTTTGCCTCATATCAGTCACTATTCCTCCAAATCAAGGCTTTGTCTTCAGATGCGTTAGAACTCAGTTTGTGTCAGACTATCAGTGGTTTGCCTTCAAATGAATTATTTTCTCTTAAAAAAAGGAATTCAAATATTACCCAAGAAATCAAAGAACTGGAAAATAATTCTCTCCTTTTTTTTG
Source organism: Eupelops occultus (assembly GCA_034695605.1). Taxonomy (NCBI): domain Eukaryota; kingdom Metazoa; phylum Arthropoda; class Arachnida; order Sarcoptiformes; family Phenopelopidae; genus Eupelops; species Eupelops occultus. Next base: position 31,187 of record JAQFZI010000032.1, on the reverse strand, counting down.
ATCAAAAATTTTCTTTGATTTAAATAAACAAAAGATTAGAAGAAACAGAAAAATTGTTTTCCAGACTCTTCTAGAATTCAATGTTTAATTCAATTTATTATTAATCTCTTTTGTTAAACAAATAATATAAACATTTGTATGATTTAAATATTTACAATTGAATAACGATTTGCTATTAGATATGAAGTCTATATTTGATTTATGTTTCTTTAAAAAAATATGTTTGAATTTTAGGGAAATATAATTATATTCAATACAAAAGCATTTTATTTGTTTTTCTTCGATTAATGATCTGACACATAATTAATTGCAATATTATAGGTGTGTTTAGTCATCATTATTAAGATTAGAAATATTTCAAAATTGTGTGGGTTTTGAGTAATTTTTGGAAGAAGATATGCTTTTGTTAAAATACCTTTTTTATTATTATACCAAGGTCTAAATTCTCATTTCAATTTAATTTATTCAATAAAATTCAATTTAATGACATATTGTGTTGAGTCAATAAAATGGGAAATCCTATAATTTATTTTTAATGAATCTCATAAATTCTAGCAAACCTTTATCATGAAAAATATAATAAGAAAGATTATTTAGTAATAACTAGGCAGTTTTGGCAGAAAGGATCTAGGGCATTTTCAAGGCTTTAAACCTTATAAAAATTATAGGTTTATTGTATGACCCAGGAAAATAATTCTTTAATATTTTGAAATCTTATTTAATTTAGAATCGATTTATGGCATTCCCTTTCGAATTTGTGTAGGAACACACTTTGAATTGTTATCCCGCAACATCCTTTTCAGCCAATTTTGAACTGCTTAGTGATAACCGCATATCATATTCAGATATACTGTTAATGTATTGCATGAATATATGAATTGCAAAATTCATTGGAATAAAAGCATTGAAAATCAAGACTTGAATTACAATCAATAAATACATCGATAAGAAAACATATCTTAAAGTAAGGAAAGCTTCAAAGACAAGTCCTCACAACTGTTTCTCTGCAAAGAATGCACTCAATTCCCAAACTGTTAGTGAATGAAATCGAGTGATATTCACACCAATCGATACTAAAGATAATTATCTGGGAAGAGTGAAGCAAATGATTGAATGGCTGTCCCTTTTGTTGATTCCAATCTATTTGTGTCACTCAACGCAAAACTTATTATTTATTAATAATTGTAAAGTACGGAAGGAAGGATGTTGGTTATTTCAAGCTCTAGAAAACCTAGGGATAGCCGCTATTTTCTATCGTCATCTGGTTTTAGTGGATGTCTCAAAAAAGGACAAATAAAATAAATATGTTTAGTAAACATACTTGATTATTTCATTTAATTTTAAAACAAATTTCTGGTCATTTTTAAGATTTTTTTCATTTTGTTTTTATTTGTTTGGGGTCTATAATAATACAATACAGAGTGGAACTACTGGACTGGAACTACATTTCCAATGGGCTTAGAATCACTCCTTTAGATCTATTTGGACCTTAATATGAGAAATAACTACTGTTATTATCAAACATTAATTTTAGATTTAGGATAAAAAATCAATTAAAATGATTCAGACAATATTTTTCAATAACAAAAGCTATCCGTTTGAGCTATCACTCAAAGTTATATAAGCATTTGCATCTTGCAATATAGAATGTTTATTATCCTTCTCAATTACTCTTATTATTACTCTTATTACAATAAATGAGTCAATGATCTGATAAAAAGCATGTATTGATTGGTGACTATAGGGAAGACTTAATTAGAAATATGTGGGAAAATTGTGTCATTAAAGAGTGTCTGTTTTCATTGAATGGAAACCCAATCAGTCGGAACGTTATTACATATCCGGGAAATGCTATACAATTCAATGAGAATTGTTCTTCGAATGCCTACAAATACAGTACTTACACAAATGGCTCATTCTTTGCAACAAGTTCAAATAGCACTTTATTGATCATAGATCGATTCAACCATTGATTCCATTTGCGATTCTATGAATAAAATATAACTGTGTTATATTTATGTATGTTATGTATGTTTTCTTCGTTTTTATTCAAAATTTGATTCGAGTCAATGAATATTTTAATAAACGATTCATTTGAGTCAAAGAATGTATGAATTGTGAGAATTATTTCGTTTAACGAATTTAAATACTAATTATGTTTGTGACAGCTTTCAACCCAAATTCATGCCTTACGGCTCAGAATTAATTAATTACTACTATCATAAAAAAAGAGTTCAACTTTGATTTCGAAGCAGAGCCAACCAAGCTCATCCATTTTATAAGTAGGAGATGAAAGTTCTAATTTTAGATGAGTTCAATTGAACAATTAGAATTAATTGTGTCTTTGAAGAATGCGAACTATTTTTATCAATGAAGTAGGTGATTTTGAATTTAAATAAGTGAGAAAAAGTTACCTTTAATTGATTCATTTTTCATATTCTTGTTTGATATTTCATTAGATTAGACCCTCTTTGTTATCCTCTATGTCTATATGCTTCAAATGTTATGAATTGTTGTTAGTTAGAAAAGCAAGCTCTTTTTTCCATTATTTTCAATTTCATAATTTTATTAATAAATAACCAGATTTTTGGCCAATAGCTACAAAGCATTAGTACATTAATGTATAAATTTTGATTATGTAGCTTTTCATCAAGATATAATATTATAGCCATTGCAAAGGTTACCAATGTTAATCAATTGAATGGAAAAATGGGTTTATATTGAATGCATATAAATTATATTTGATTTAAGAATAGATGACAACAATTCTTGCAATTAATTCAATATTTTTGTTCAGTAAATAGAAATCCCGTGACTTCTGTCCGAAAGTTTTCTATAAAAGAATATTTTTGGGACATTCAATATATTGACTGCAATCGGGTATATATTATACTGAAAGGGATTCACAAATGTCTGGTGTTTGACAGTTCGTGAAGTCCTATCGTTTTATGCCATTTGCGACTTCACTGCATCACTGATTCTACAATTGAATGCATTGACATTAATGTTGGCATCAATTTGTGAGAAACTAGTCTTCGTTGGAATGAGTAATGTTTTTTCATAACTTTTTGAATCTTCTTATTGCAAACATAAAGCAATTTCTGTGAAATCAAATATTTTGTTCACTTCTTTCCTCTTTGACGCCATTACTAATACTTTGTTTGAAGGGCGAGGTATCAGTAACTCCTCTTATCGAATGTTAGTGCTCTGGGTTTCCAAAACTTTCGATTTTTCATAAATATAGACTTGACTTTCGATTACATAAACTTTGAAAAATTGGATTCAGTACTCATATTACTTCCGTAAGGGTATAAGTGCTGAACATCCGATGCTCTCCCAATGTCCACAAACTATTCATCCGACACTTAATGTAGGCTCAACTCAAATGCTTTTCTATAATCGAATATTTTTGAAATTACTTTTTAACCAGGAGTAAAATTTCAGGCAATAAAACATTAAATTTAATAACACTTTAATCCCTTTTTAAAGGATTAAGTGTTCGCTGTTTTGTGAAAATGAAAATTTTTGATAAAATTCTCGGAAGCTTTTGGACCGTAAATTATTATCTAGGAATTTCTAGGAATCAATTTCATACCAAACTTTCATATAATTCAAAAAAGCAAAAAATGATTGAAAATAACTTTTCATGAATTTTCAATATATGCGATGAAAAAGTGAGTTAAAAGTAGAGTAAAATATCACTGCCTTTGAATTTAATATCAAAGAGAATTCAAGTAATTCTATCGAATTTATAGCACAAAACGTGACTTATTTGTCGTTACATGAGTTAAGCCATAAAATATATTTCATTTTTAGTTATACTGTTTTGTTAACAATAAAAAGATCGCATTTCTCATGTGTTTATAACTAGAGATAGAGCACAGAATGGGTTTGTCAGCAATTACTCTGATTTGAACATTACAATAAATTAGTCTATAATTGATATTCTATTAGACATATCTATATATGAAATATTCGGTTCAAATTTCATATCAATTTATAGTATAAATAAAACAATGAATTCATTCATATTTTTCAGTGAAAGATATTTTTACGATTAAAAAATTTTGTTTCATTGAAATCTCTTTTGTTTGTATTTTCCTTTATTTTGTGCTTAAGTTTTGTTCATTTAATTCAATTGATGGCAAACTTTTATATTCATTTTGTTTCAGTCATTAATGAAAATTAAGGCAAAAAATGATTTGTTTGATTCAATTAAAGTGATAGTCATCGAGAATATGGGCTAAACAATAGAGTAAACAATTTTCTGTTTATGATTTTCGTATATTCTGTGCTCTAACTTTCGCTAACAAAGGAGTCATTATTTTTATAATAATTTTTGTAATAATTTATCCCAGAAGTGAACCGTAGTCTTAAAATTGGTCTCTCGTTCGTAATATACTAAAAATGGACATTAAAAGTGGTGTTGACGCTCATCATAGTTCAAGTGCTGTTACACTCCATTTCTGTAATAATAATAATCGTTTCTTCTATTATTTGAAGAAAATTCAATATATTTCTATTGATTTAGTTCAACAAAAAAATAAAATACATATAAAAATGTAATTTATTAATAATTCTGTTCTTTTTTACACAAATTTCTTTTATATATAGAGTTGAATAGGGAATGAAATGACAAGACTTATACTTATATTAGTTATGTTAGTGAGTGGTCAGCATAAGTGCCGGAGAGTTGTGTTCAACAAATTTATTTCAGTTGATATACAGTTTCTCATAAATTAGAGTAAGACTCAATTCAAGCAAATATAAACCAATGGATGAATCGTTGCTTATATCCATTAAGTCTCTGTCTGTCTGTGCCATCAGTGAGTACAGACCTAATGGTCATTATAAATGACTCATTAATAACATCTTTGATTCTAAACCAGTTAATCAATTGAGTTAATGATTTTTCAATGATTCTGAGCAGACATTTGCTGCGAAACAACAATTTTGACTCCAAATAAGTCAAAAGTCATTTTATTTGACAAATGAGTGAAGTTTAGCGTATGTTTACTGACAACTGTTTAGACTTTTAGCAAAAGTAACAAATATTTTATTAAATTGTCTCTCATCTCACAATATTGAAACATTTGATCCTTGGCCATTACATTTGCCAGATATGCCAAAATTCGCAAATATTCGCAATAAATCTATTTTTAGATTGAATTGAATTCAATTTTTTTGTCAATCTAGAGTCAAGACCTAATTTATTATAACTTTTAGAAATGTAATGTTATTGACCAAGAATTGTGAAATATTAATCTATTATAACAAATATTTTTGGTAATTTTCAAATGCATTTATCACTGAATTTGTTTAATTATCCGAACACTTATTCGTGCGAATAATTCAATACAACAATTACTCGGTTTTTGTATTCACTGGAGAACCATAAAAGAGATAAATTGTGATTTCCATCACTTCATTGGACTACAATTTAGCATAAAATACAGACCCTTTCCTTTGAAGCTACGATTGTATTACCAAATTAATAGCCGTCGAAAAAAAACCTAAAGAGATATTATTTTATGCTTTCTTTTCTTCAAAAATAATATAAAATTAGACTTAAGGGCAAAACCAGATGTTTGGTGTGAACTACATCTATAATTTAATTTTATGGACTCTTGTTCAATTTAATACAAAAATGCACATTTTCAATTAAATTCAAAATCATTTACTTATTTCAGGTGCGTTTGTTTTGCTCCAACTTTTCTGGGATTATTGAAAAGTATATTTGTATTAAATATTTAGGTTATATCTAAAAAGTGAACAAAAATCTCAAAGTTTTCGGATTAAATAAAAAAGTTTCAAACATTGAGTGAAAAGCTTTAGATTTACATATGATTTCAGTTTAGATAAAATAATAAATAATAGAGATATAAAGAGTATTCCCTTTCAGAACATTCGCTTTCGTTAATAATTTTGTGTATTTTCATAACTTGTAACTATTTATCCGATTTACACAATCATCTTATAACTTGTTCATATATTAAGAGTACTTTAAAGCCTAAAACCTTTGCTGAAAAATTGAGTAAAATTATGTTTAATAAATAATTTCACACATTTTTAAATCGATTGACTGATAAAAGGGATAGTTTTATTGAAAAAAATCAATTATTCTTTTGTTCAGATTCTAAGATTATTTTCCCATTAATTATATTCTTTTTCATAATATTATGGCATAAATGAACTGAATGTTGAAAACAAATCATTTTTATTAAAATGAATTTTGAATGATTTAAATGCATTTTTAATATTTTTTTTACATTAAAGCCTAAATTGAATGCGAATCAAAGAATATTTCAAACATTGGAATTCATATTAAGCAAAATCAATAATATTTTAAGCTTTAGTTTCCTAAACAAAGGACTTTGAATTGAAAGAGAAATGTTTGATTCAAATAAGTGGGAAAACGTCTCTTTGTGAACATTAAAAGAAAAGTTTGGCAAACAATCACATTTCTTTTTACTCTTCATTGAAAGGATGGACAGGTTTTTCCATTACATTCCCAATTGTCACTTAAAACCTTCTCAAGCTAAATTTTTAAAACACAAAATTAGAACTGGATTCAATTTGTTTAATTAAATTACTGATATTCTGAATTACTTATATGTTTTTCTTAATGAAACTCTAATGGAGTTTTTTTTGTTAAGCCTAACGGATGGTAACTGAATAGTTGCCACAACCCCTGACATTTCTGATAACTCGATGGATGAAAAATGTGTTGATATAAAGAGCCAACAATTTTGATAATTCAATTCCTCTCATATCCAGTCTTTGAAGAAATGTTTCAACAATTATTGTGAGAACTATTTTGGATCTGAGATATGTTTTGCCAATAGAATAACAGTTACATATTCTCCAAGAGCTTCAAAAGAATGACAATAGTTACCTGATATTGATCTTGTACATCAAAAGTCTATTTTGTTAGAAGCAATTTTGCCAAGACCTTCAAAATTATTTGACTTATATAAGAAATTAAAATAATATTTTATTCTTTATCTCATTTTTCTTTTCGAATAATACAAAGACTTTCAAAAACTGAAAGGCAATCAAAAGATGAGTTCTTTTCTTATATGGTTTCTGCTCTGAATTTATAGTTTTCTTTTATAGACATTTCATGTCATAAATCATAGATAACATGAAAGAGAGACAAACGTTGCTATGTTTTTAACCAGAGTTACTTTCGAATCGGATTCTGACGGAATATTAGTATATATTTGTAATATATTGGATACAACAGTCTATAATAAAATGACAAATCCATTGATCCTGTCTTTTGTCTCATTTCCAAAATGGTTTTCTATTATATAACTTATTATTAATAGAGATTAACGCTTTTGAAAACACTTTATTGCAAAACATTTCAGATCTGAAATCGACGATAAAATCAAAAGAGTTTTCTTAAAAAACATTTGAGACTTTTTTTGATAAATGACTGCAAAGAGTGAAAAGTTATTTCACTGGTATTTAAGTTCAACAAAATTGATTGTTTTGAGTACTTTTTCAAGAAAGACAGCTTTTCTTAAGCCTTATTTAACCAAGCTTAATTGGAAATTCTCAATGCAAGGATATAAATACAACAGGTTCTATTAATCTCAAAGAAATATTTGTGTGTTGTCATGATGAATTACAATGAAACCAGCCGTTCCTTAAACAATAAAAAATGATCTTTTATATAGTTCAATCCCTGTTCACCAAATACTTAGGATATTTTCAGAATATGATTGGGTGAAAAAGGGGTCAAATCTTTTCTCGTATTATATGTTTGCTATAATTTATAGTCATTGCCCTCAAAATAAATCGGAGTCTCAAAATGTTATTATATTTTTCTAAGAAATTCAATAAGTGATTGAAAATAGCATTTGTTGGCAGCACTCGACTTATATTAACAATATTAAGAGCAGAATATTCTGGTTAAATATTTTCCGTTTCAACCCATATTTGAAATATTCATGGATTTGAGAGAACCAATTAAATTTTATGGATCACAAGGAATGGCAGACCATTTACAGAAAATTCTTCTGTTATTATCTAATTGTGGAAAAATGCAAAAAACATTATGGAATTCATTTAATTATTATCTCTAAGAGAAGAGAATTCAATGGAATCGATGGGAAATTAGATTTTCTTTCGGAATCCAAATTGAAATCATATTAAATATATATTAGAAATGATATCGAAATGAATGTTAACTAAAAGTTGTGGAAATCGTAGCAAAAAAATCGATATGAATTACAAAAATGTCATTAATGTTTTTATAGAGTATTCCTTTTTTTCATTTATCAATAATTTATAGCTTCGAGATTAGATAAAATCGTTAATTCATAAGACATGTCTTACAAAGAGTCGACTCTCGATTTTTTTCTCACCAAAAATATAAATTTTTAGGGCTTATGCTTCAAATCGAGGTTTGGTTTGAGCTCTTCATTAAGCTTTTGGTTATTTTTCAAATAAACGTTGAAACGAATTATAAGAAACCAGAATTTAAGTGAAATTTTGTCTCAAATTTATTGTCAAACAAATTGAAATCTATTATTAAGAAAACGCTGAAAATGTAATTAAAAGAGAGAGTTATTTGTATAGTATTACAACCAAAATAATATTCATCTATCAAATAACAATTCTTTGTTGTTGTTTTTTGGGAATAAAAATAAAATGGGATATTTGTTGGAAATCCTTTTTATTGAGCAAAAAAAGGCATAAAATTATTTCCAAAAGACACCAAATGATAGAAATAAATTGGGATAAAGTCATATTATAAGTGATATAAGAGTTGCCTAACATTAGATATATATTTATTTTAATAGTATTTACAGAGAGAGCGAGAGAGAGAGAGAGAGAGAGAGAGAGAGAGAGAGAGAGAGAGAGAGAACTTTGGAGAAGTTTACCTCTATTTGATTACCTTTGCTATTACCTCGACTATTGCATTGACACTGTGTGTCGATATGAAAAATCATTTATCACTATTTGAAAGGCAAATACTGTTTCTCTCTTTTGTTGAACAAAAATTCAAAGAGAAATTTATTCTGATTTTCCGCATAAATGCATACAAAACACTGAATACATCCAATGATTTGGAGTCACTGATGACACACAGAATAAATTCATTTTGATTCATAACTTCTAATAAAGTTTATGCTTTCCTTTTTAAAATCCCTTTCACTTTCTGTTCCGCTTTTTTCTAAACAAAATTGAAGAAAAAATTTCGCATAAATTTCAAATTAAATAAATTTATTAAATTTGCATCAAAAACGGTCACAAAATAAAATTTAGAAGGATCATTTGCAAACAATATATACATTATTATATGTAATCTTTTCCTGATATCGATTACTGCAAATTGAATTAACTAGGATCACTGTTGTTTGTTGGTTACCCAGTTCTATTTATTGGATTTCAATATCAAATCAAAAAACTGCTAAAATCTGCAGAAACCAGAAAAGTCTTTATTATTGTATTTGTCCGCAACTTTTGGGGCAAAAGTCTATTCATCCCTTTTGGCAAAAATAAACGACAAACACTTTATCCAAGTTGTGGTCATCTGTGGCCCTGTAATCGATATAATCGACAGATGGTTGGCGTCCCCTAACAATACTATTAATCCTGGACTTATGTCACAATTCATTTCCGTTAAGAATGTGTTCTTCATTCGAATCCGATTTGAATTATCGTCTCTTTTGGTTCCTTCGAGTAATCAAAACATTTATTCGAAGAAAAACTAAAAGCTTTTAGTTTAAGAATATTCTGTTTTTAAAGCTTTGATTTCATTAATTTTTTGTTTGTTTTAATGTCAGATGTAATGCATTTATTCGCTAATTCTGTTATTTCGCCAAAAATCTAAAGATTTCAGAAGGAAATGATGGATCACTTTCAAGATAACAGCCCTAGAATGCGACGCATCCAACTGTCGCACTTGCCTTTAGTATTGGAGCATTTAGAAGACTCGCATTACGTCTCGCTTTACATTTAGGCTCAATATTATACTTATTTAATATAATCTGAGCGAAAAATTTTCACCAAAACTCTATAATTTTAAACCATTACTGAAATCTAAACTATTTTAAGATTTGCTGAATATATAGTTATTTTAAATTTTGCTAAATTTTGTTAGAGTCTAACAGTTAGGCCTTATTTCTTTGAATTATTCTCAATTTAAAGGTTAATTCTTTGGGTCAGAGCAACGGATTGCTACCAAATCTGCCACCGATTGACTTCTTTCCTGATTTATCTGTCAAATAGAGAAACCAATTACTAACAAAAGAATCGGACCACTGATCGTGTATTAGACCCTTAAAAACTCACAGCTTGTGTCCACTATTGAAAATAAGCAAGCATTTTTTAGATGGCATGACTTTGATCTTCTCATTGTATTCTATTTCTGTATGTTTTCTATAAATTCTTCATAAAAAGCGAATATATCTTTGATTCTGAATTTCAAATTAAATTCATTATAAAAGACATCCAATTATTTAAAATTTGAAGAAAGCACTAAAAAAGTATTGCTTAATGAGAATCCATTTAAATAATCAAAATAGTTTTGAATTAATGTAAAAACAATCAAGAGTTGGAGATAATTAAAATGGCTCATATTATGAGCCCCATAAACGACATTAAAATCTAGTATTTTATTTATCTTTCTGTTAATTAAAGTTTTATTATATGTTTCATAGAATTAATTATTGAGAGAATAAATTGTATGTAATTAAGAAGTGAACGAATCAGGAAAAAAGCAAACCCAACAAAAAGAGTCATTATTAGTAAAATTACATTATTTCCGAAGAAAAGATTGGGTTTGAATTCACTTCATTTCACAAATCTTGAGATTAAGGCGTGTTTTCTTCTAAATTTTTTTGAAGTCGTTTCTTATCAGACATTTTCATTCTTAAGGCTTTTTTACGTTAGCTTTGAATCTCCATTTATTTTACTTTATTTTGAGCCATACTTTCTTTAAAATAACTTTAACCAGAGTTCGACAATAAGAGGAATATACCAAATTTCCCCTGAGTCTTTAAAACTCAGAGGACCCCCTTAAAATTCTTTCTTATTTAGCTTATTTTCAAAATTTAAAGTTTTCAAATCAGTTAAATTGGTTTTAGACTTTAAGTTAATCTTGGTTTAATTAATTTATTGTGTATTCAACCATATTTAGCGTCATGGTAGTTTTAGTCGGCCATATTTGCCAACTTACTTCTCCCGAGTTGTTTTTTCAATCCCTGCTTTAAAATCATAACTGAATTCAAAATATTTATATCTTTTTCACTTCAGTTATCTTTTTGGGCTTTTTATGAAATTTTATTTTTTGTTGAGAAGTCGTAAACAACTCTAAGATTCGTTCAAATGATTTTTGAATTTTAAATGCAATCAGTATTTGAATGGAAGTGCTATAAAGGGATGCAAAGGGATGCAAAGGGCGACATAGTATAAATTTTACGCTGTTTTTTATTAAAATTATTAATTGAAAGGTCTTGTAGTTTAGTTTTCTTTTAATTTGAAGTATGCAAATTTTGCAATTTTGAATGCATCCATGAAATGTAATATTTATGAAATTTTAAAGTAATGTAAATTTTATTTTACATTTATTCAAATATTTCGTTCAGTGGTTTCGGATGAATTTAAAATTCATAGTTTCAAATAGAAAGGTGAAATGTCAATCTAACAAAACATCTGACAAATGTCCATGGCAAAGTAAGCTCTTTATAGGTCTCATTCTTCACTCAGTCATCAATTCGTTGATGGATAGGATGAGCTCTTTTGCATTTCCGAGTTATAGCAAAAAAAAAGTTTATTCTAAGTGTGGACTCAAATCAATAGCATTCGAGTGAATCGATTTCTGTTGAATCAAACTTTTATTGACATTTAAAATGATTTATTCTCAAAAGGGATTCAAAATCACAAGAATTGCTCCAAACTTTCAATTATATGAAGATATCCTCCAAAGTTGTAGAGTTTGCATCGATTTTTGAATAATTTACAAACTGAGATATTTACCTTTACATTTCCCTTGGTTATAATATAAAGCAAACTTATTCATATGTTTAAATTTTCATAGAAACACTGATACTTTCATTTAAGTCAACTAGATCATAAATATTTAATTCAATATAAATAATAAACAAATCCCCATTCAGTAAATATCATTAATTAATTGATAAATATACATTTATATTAATTACAACTGGATATAATCAATTCAACTACCCCAAACTTAATCATTGAGCCAAGATTAAATTAATAGAATTCTATTTTTTTCACTTCCACCTAATTTTTAATATTCCTTTTTTTAAGAGCAGGCAATTGAGTAATAGAGTGCCCTCTTTTATCCCAATTCATTAATACTATTCCAGAAATTCTGAAGGGCCTGGAATTGAAGTTTAAAATGATCAATTCACAAATTAATTTCCAAAATAATCATTTTTATAGGTTATGTAAAGAAATAGACTGAATATCCAAATTGATTCTGAAATTATAAATCTATATTAAATCAATTTTATAAAATAAAATATTAAAGAATTGGCACTGAAAAAAGAATGTTCAAGTTGAGTTTTGTAGCGAGAGATGGCTTCGCTTTCACTAAGAATATAAAGAATGCGATTCTGTCATATGTGATATCACTTTTTCTGTTGGTCCCAAATTTCTTGCTAGGATCCCCTGACACAATGTTCTTAGTTAAGGCTTGAAGGGAAGTTATTGGTCGGGAAGGAGTTATTTGATTGGCTCAGATATCTTGATATTGTTGGCAAAAGTTGTTGTAATCGAAAAAGACTTCTGACAAAAATAAGTTTGAAAAATGTTTCGGTTATTTTTATTTTGTTGATATAAGCCAATGGAAGTTTCACCAAATCTAATAGAAAAACATCTAGCAAAAATAAAAGAATAAATTAGTTTTGTTGCAAATATCCATTTCATAGACATGTATGGCCTGACTGTTCAGTTATTTATATGAATTTGCCTCAAGTCTGTCATTATGTTCGTTCAGATACTGATGTAATGCATATGTGATATGATTTCAACTTTCAATCGATTCCAAAGGGATCGCAAGAAAATTAGTTTTTTGAATAAACATTATATCTGAAATCCAAACCATCACAAGGGATGACATTTCATTTATCAAAATTACTTCTTAAAGGATTATTTTTCAAATCTGATGGGTCATCTCAAATAAATACCTATTTACAAACTATTTACAAAATAGTCAGAAGATTTTACGTACATTAGATTAAAACAAATAATTTGATACCTGATTAATAAAAGTAATACCTTAAATGAAATGATGGTATTATGTGAGATGTCATGATATTTGTCATCTTTAATGAAATATTTCATTACATTATGCAAACAAAAAATGTTTATTATGTTTAAAATGATTAAAACAAACGACGAGTTTGTGATAATTATCATTGTTTTAATTGTATGAAAGTCTGGGAAACTTCAACTCAAAGTTATTCATTATTTTGAAATTTCAAACATCTATACAACAAAAACTATTTTTAATTATTTTGAAAGTTGGCTCAAACTCTGATTTCAAATTCTAAATAAAATGTCATTAAATATTTCAATTATTTTTTCAAATTATTATATAATATTTTTACAAACTTTTAGCGTAAATAATATTTTGTCAGAATTTTAAAATTATTTTCTGTTTATTTGATGTCTTATTAAAGTTACAAATATTGTAATAGAATTTTTTAAATTGTTTGAGATCGTGAGAATGGTTTCACATTTCCTCAAACTATTTACCAAGAAGTAAAAAATGAACAAATTCTTTTGAAATGAATTCTTTAGGTTTGAATGCATTGAAGTGAAAAGTATAGACATTTTCCTTATTTGACAGCGTATTTATGAGTTTGCCAAGAACAAAGATTCTCTTGAGAGGTAAAAGAAGTATTACTTGAATGCAGAACTTTCATGAAAATCGATTCAATTTTATACGAATTCGTGGACTTATTTTCAATTTTTGTGCCTATAAAGAATTTGTATTCTTGCACATCTTGCATATTTATTCCTCTAATAAATTGTAGTGAATACCAGTTACCGAAAAATTCATGCAATACTTTCAGCTGAGAGAACACTTGAGTGGAAATTTGTTCAAATTTGAAAACCTATTGAAAACCATATATTTTATTAATGTTTGTTACGTAACTTTAGTGACGATTTCAATGATTCTACGATTTGTCGATTTTTGAAAATCTGCTCACATTTTAAAAACAGATTTCTAATGGATTTTAAGTTATTTATTGGATAGGCTTTGAGATGATTGGGAGTGAATTGGAGTCTGTTTTAATCCCAATTCGTTGAATATAATTTGAAAGTTAAGGCATTATTAATAATTGATTATTGAAGCGAAGCGTAAAATTTTCATCTGTTGTGCTCTTTTTGACTTTCCCTGTTCACAATCCCCATTACTGTTCACAAGTGTCTCTTAAAATGAAAGTCAGTCTTCTGTTGATGTGCTGTTAGCGATAAAAACTAAATTTACTCGAAGCCTTTGTTTGTTAACTATGACAATAGAAATTTATATAAAATTGTCCTCGTCTTTGGTTGGCTCAAGAGTTGTTAATTTTATTTATATTTGTGTCGCTCAGTGTTCTGTTTGAACGCAAACTCTTTAATAGTTTGCATACTTTGCATATTATATGCACTTAAATTGTTTTCGTCATATATTAAACGCAATTAAATCTCTTCATTTAAAACTATGTCTACAGTATTGCAAAACTTATCGATTAGATGTCAATTAATACAAAATTACTTTTGAAATGTCATTCAATGAATGAAATTGATTTACGTTTTGATCGTTTCTTCTTTTGATTGTTCACATGTTTTACATCTAAAAAGTCTGATTCAAAAAGTCTTCAGTTCCTGTATTTAATGTATTGTTTAAAAGTTTGTTTAGAAATTGAAAGGAAAGCATTTCGTTGAGATGAGAGTCATTTGGTTGTATTCAAACAATTTTAGTTTACTTAACTTTTGGCACTAACTCTGCCTCTAAAACAGATCCAAACCATTATTGATATGCGTCTGAAGAGTGAACAAAACATTTGATTTGGATCTACGGCTGCGATTCATCTTTGCGTCTATTTTCTACTTATAACTGTTTTGAATTATGCTGTGCTCAACACTGGGATTAAGTGGTTGCCTATTACTTATCTGATCCGCTCTCATAACACTTACCTTTGGGTCGATTAATGAAATTCTTAGACAAGGATTCGATTGAATGAGAAAATTGTTTCACAACAAATAAATGAGTTATTAATATATTTTGATTGATTGACAAATAATTCAAAGAAAGTGTTGATTATTGCTTCTGATTGCTTCTGACAGTCAAGTGCTAATATCTTTCCAATTGTTTCCATCATTTGTCACTTTATCTAATCTTTGGGACTGAATTAAGAGTGAGTTAACCTTTAAGTGCAACTATAGGTGAATTCTGTATATTATGGCCGCTCTTTTGATAAATCAAATCAAAAGAATTTAAGTCAAACACTGATAACAGACTCTCGACTTTATTATCGAATAACGAATTGTTTTCTCACTATTTATTATCTCAATTATTATTGAAATAATTGTATATAAAATACGATATTTGGGTCAAAATGAGTGAAGAATCTGATGAATCGACGACATATACAGTCACATCACCCAAATCTAAGTCCGATAAGAGCCGTCAATTATCGTCATTGAATGAAAGTTCAATTAGCGATCAGAATATATTCAGTTTTCCGACTCACTCGACTCAATCACTTTCTTTTGGTTCTCAAATCGAGAGTAGTTTACAGGAAACTAAAACAATGAGTCAAACATTTTGGAAGAGTTCTGATATACAACTACAACAACAGCACATCAGTAAACGCTTCGCTTCTTCAGAATCTAAGAAGTCGACGGTTTTTAGTCGAAGTATTTCTTTATCTTCAAACATAAACTCCAATTCATTTTCGGCTTCAACTCTAGCGATGAGACGCGGAAAAAGAGCATTAGTTTTACAGCCTTTGGGCGAAATGAGGCGACGACTCTTACCCGGCATCTCTTATGAGTAAGTCTTAATAGATTTGCGACACATTCTTAATGCAATTCTCATCTTTCGATTATCATTAAACTTGATTCTAGGGATTAGGTCTTTTGACTTCTCAGAAACTTTTGTCACATTTTACATACTTTCCCATTATTCCAAAAAAAAGTCTTTGAATTACTTAAGGCTTCAGATAAAGAATTTTTGATTCTTTTGAACCGAGAATATTATTTTGAAATGAATTTAATAAAAGCTGACACTCACACACTTTTCCTATCAGCTCTGGTAAAAGCAATGCTGATGACGATTGTCTTATAGTCAAAGTTTGATTTGAAGTCTTCAGCCAACCATATAATAAATAGCCTTAAAGACAAATTTTCATAAAACCTTTTCAATTAAATTAATTGAATTTTTTTATTGTTATTATTTATCGTCAAATAAATTAATTTAACTAAAAGGGAGTCTTCAGAACAATAGAATAAACAACAAATAATTGATTATTTGACTTGATACATTAGTATAAGTCTTAGAAATTGTTTGGATTAATATTTAATTATCATTTTCTTCATTCTAACGGATATAAGACTCCGTTTACGTCAAAGAGATTGCAAATTAATTCAATGAATTCCACTCTTTCTTGGAATCAATTATTTTGGTAATTGTGGGACAGGTTAACCATTGCTCTTCAGTACTCAATTTGGAAGAATTTGCAAGCTCAGTTCAAACACCAGAAAAGACATTCAGTGATCAAATCTAATTCCCATTTAATAAGTTGGGTCCCAAATACTGCCACAAAATTAGATGGAATTAAATATTTATATAACTGTTTAATATTTTCAATATTTATTATTTTAAAACTTTTTTCTCTTTCATTTTATTTTAACTTTTAGTCAATTTCTTATTACTTTTCAAAATCTGGAGAAAATCGATATTTTATTCGGACTTTCCTTTAAATTCAATTTATTCCTTCTATATTCATATTTGAAAATAAATCAGAGTTAAGGGAATAAGGGGGTAATAGGAGAAGGTAAATAGCGGCCAACCGGAAGTCGAAATATCGGGTTTTTAACTGATTTTCCAATTGTTATTATTATTTAAGTCTAATTAAGCTATAAATTGCATAAATTTCCTATAATTATGTAAATTACTACAAAATATCAATAAAATATCCAAAAAGGCTGTGCAAAGCTCGATAGTGGGGCCAATGAATCAAATGAAATATTTGGTATTTTGCCAAAATTTTGATTCTAAGAGAAAATGTTCGCATATCTCCTGTTTGGCCATCACTGGAAAATACACAGAATTTTGAGATGAAGTAAAATAATATATTATTTGAGATGTATTTTAATATAAACTCCAATTGGGTTTCCTCCTCAAATAAAATCGAAAATATATTGTAAATATATATTATATACATTTATTTGTTGGTTATTCCAAAAATAGCAAAGAATGCGATCAGAATTAAAGTATTGCAAAAAAACACATTAACTCAATCACTTGAATCACTTCATCCTATTATTTATTTTTAACCCCTATTCTGGAGACGTTTAGGAACTCGATTACAATCAACTAAAAGATTTTGTAACTGATATAACACGTATTTAAGAGGACTGAAGTGAGCTAGGACCATTTTTCATTACTTATAAGTTATAACCCTTTGACTTTAAGAAAACACATTTATAAGTTTGGTCCAATAAAAGTTCTAAGAACATTAAAGTATTTATCACTCAAATTTGCACATAAAATGAATGTTTTCTTTTGAATAATCTATTTAATACATGTTTTGATTGAATTAGCTCTTGGTTTACTTATTTACTTAAACATATAGAACAGAAATAAAATTATATTTTCTTCTTTAGTGAAGAAAAGGAAATAATTTTGAAAAGAATTTTGAATTGAATTTTGAAAACAGAAGAATAAAATTGTTTTCAAATTTTGTTTATTTAATCGATTCTTAAGTAATGAACTCAGTTTCGACTTTTGTTTTATATCCTTTGCTTTAAATTCACTTTTCTCTATCTTTTCCCAAATGTTTCGAATAGAAAATAAATGTTTTATAAATGAAATCCAAATACAGTGTAATCCATCTTTTTTGCAACTTTTCTTAACAATTACTCAACAACTGTGAAAATTGACAACAAAGTCATTTTAGCATTAAGTCTTTGGGGAACAACACAAATAGCACATCAAAAATTCATGTACAACAGGATGGGATGACAGTAGTAAGACTAACAACGGAGTGGTTACACTGTACCATTTACTCCATTTGTTTATTTGCCAGAAATAGAGCCAAAACGTGATGTTTTGAATCGGGCAAATTGCAAACTCACTTACAAAATTCAATATAACTTGTATATTTAAGCTCACAAATGGAAATATCCATAACTTATATAAATCTCATTCATATCCTCTAATATAAATACGAGCCCAGACCCACGTCTGGCCCACTATTGATATCTTTGTATGAGCTATAATTTAATTTAGATCTCTATCTAAAGAGAAAAAAATTCGCAGCAATTGAATAGACTTCAAGTCTCGTTAGTAGGACACAAGTTTGGTGTTGTGTCACAATCTTAGGCTCTAGAAATCAATTTGTCATTCAATAGGTTCTATACATTCATTATATGTTACGCTTAAACAGTCAAAAAAGTCGTCTAATATTAATGATCTCCTATTCTATTGGATGTATTCTCTCTATTGAATGATCAGAGTCTACATAAATAGCAACTCAATTGTAGATAGTTTGACAATTCTTTGCCTATACTCCACTTTAGTCCCAAATTTTTGTTCCTAATAATAATAATAATAATAATAATGACAATAATTTTGTGGACAAACAAATTATAATCTATGAAATGAAGTATAAAAGAATAAATCTGTTTTTCATTTTTAAAACTTCCAAATATTTAGATTCACTGTTTGGACAGCTATTAAACAAAAGTCATTTACATAAATAGTATTTGTTTGAGATTTTAATAATTACACAAATTATGGCACTCTCTTTAATCGAAAAGTTGTCACAGAATCAGCTTGATAATTAAAAAATAATGCTGATTACGATGAAACAACTGCAAACTAATTCTAATATAAATAATAGGGGTATTTCAATTGAGACCAAACACACTTTCATTGTTTTGTTAACCCAAAGGCTCAAAGAATTTTGAACAAAAAGAATCTGTTATTAATTGTCTTTCATTGAAGGCATATAGTCTTCAAAGAAATAGACTTTATATTTGATTCGGAAAATGTCTTTATTTTGCTTAAAGGAATCGTTAGTTTTTTGTAGAACAGAAGATCATTGATGTCATGCAAGTCGTTCTCAATTAATTTAAATGAACAGCGAATTCAAAGCTAAGGAAACCCTTTTTCTAATTCCGTCAAACAAAGTAAAAAGAGAGAAACCGCTCTTCAAATGAAGACTTTCTTCTTCTTTTGATCAATTTTCACAATATTTGAATGAAATGGAAATTTCGGTTCATTTGTACTCAAAGAGAATTTATATTATATGTAAAAAATTATATAACAAATTGAGTCAATTCATTGAATTCATATATAAATTGAATTCTCGTGACGTGAAGTATGGATTCTGTATATTAATAATAATTTTAATGAAAACATCATAATATTTACCGAAATATAGAGAGAGTTATTAATTTTATGTCAATTCAAGGATATGTCGGTCTTATTGATTGTATAAATTATTCAAATGAATTGAATATTTTGTCAAATAAATCCATTCAACAGAAAAATTCTTTTAGATTTTCTGTTCAATTGAAGAGATATCTAATAAATTTGAAATACAAAGACATTTTTGTATAGTTTTACAATTTTATGCTAAACCTTATTACAAAAATTCAATATATTCTGCATTTTTGCAATTTTCAAAACAATACAATAATTGAAAATTGTTTTTATTTAAATATTTAAACATTTGATCTTTGAATTAAATCTCTGAAAACTTGAGTTTCTTTTTCAATTAAACTTTGTTTTCGGCAAATATTAGAGAAAACCTGGTCCGCAAACACAATAAACTATTATTTTGATGGCTTATATCAACAAAAATCGGTTTGTAATCAAAGTGGTGTCAAAAAAACTTGTTTGATGTGATAACACAAGAGTTTCTCCATAGAAAAGCACTCGTTTTGCAATCAATCAATACTAAAATGTATTCAAATTACAAACATTTGATAAAAGATCTTTCAAACCGTTATATAAAACTTCATCCCTTAGGATGAACTAAAAAATGAGTTTTTAACTTTGCAAATCCTTTTTCTATTTTCACGAATAATCAATAACTGAGCAATGCATATTTTTCCACATTAGTTTTTCTGCAATTAGAAAGTTTGAAAATAATTGATAAACAGGTTTTTAGAAAATAATTAGTCAAATATTTAATTTGCATTAATTTTAAAAACAATTTGCTGAACATATAACAAGTGGTTTGCCTTAAAGTTTAAAATTTTCTCTGATTATTCCCAACGGATAAACACATTCAACAAAACTTCTACTAATGAGGAAAATATTGTTTTATTACTAAAAATGACACTTAAATCAATTGGAAATTCATTTTGAGTTAAACTGAGTTTTAATGAAGAAATAAATTATTTTTTATTTGCTGTAAAGTATTGTTTCGGATGAGAAGTTATAGCAAAACATAGAACCTGCGCATAGATTAAGTATTGATCGACAAACAGGACTAAACCAAACAGCAATAGTAATGCAGTTCTTGTGTTGAAGTGACTCACAATCTCATACCGACTGTTAAGACTGACATTAATGATGAATCCAATTCTGTTCTGTTGTGACACTTCTTCTATCAAATAAAATATATGTCGCGTATTATCTCATTTGTTGATGTTTTACATTTAATGCAAAAAAGTCTATAAACAGTGAACATAACAATAATGGGGGTCTTCAGCAACAAGTCTTTTGCATTAATTCTTAGGTCAGAGTTATTCAAAGTGTTTGAGTTAAGAAAATACTAATATTCTATGAAAAGTCAATGTTCTTACGATATGTTCGTTACGTTTACTCTCTTATGGAAATTAATTCGTTATTTTTGGTCAAAAAAGAATATGAATGAAACCAATGATACAAATGAATCAATTACTGTCTGTGATGCAGATCCTACTGATAAATGTGATGAGTTTGAAAGTGATCTTTTATTGCGGCACCGCATAGACAGTGCTCTCTTGAACTCAAACATTTGTCTACCGGTTCGGACATCAAAGAATCCTACGACCAGACATTCTTCAGGAGCTTTGACTCCATCACCTCCAAATCCGCATAATAGCCATTCCCATTCAGTTCATAGGTCGTCATATCCTTCGGGTCTCCGAGTATCGTCATACCATTCCTTACGCATTGGTCCCCGACTTTTTCGAGATAAATCTTCTTTCAGGTATTAACAAAAACAAAGCCTTAAATACTGTCTTCAATTCAATTGTAATCCTCTTTACTTCAAATTATTTGACAACAAACTTGAGTCAACCCAAAACCTAAACTCCAAATCATTTGATAAGTCATTAAGAATTTCGTTATTTAATACTCGAATTCAATCAAAGTTTCTTTTAATCATTAATCGGATCTAATTTCAAAGTTCTTATTATAAACACTAAAATTAAATTTAGTTTTTTTATTACTCAGAGATTTATTTTTTACTTATGAATGCCATGAATAACAAAACTCGGCTGTAACCTCCTGGCAAGATGAATTGCTGCAAGATTTTAAACTAGATCTTATGTACTATCAAAACTGAGGTATATTTTTCTCCCGGTATAATACAGCGATGCGGAAGCTCCTCGAGATAGGGGAGGGATCCCAAAGGTTTTGAAAACAGGGGTTATAGGGGAGGTTATGACGTCATTTTCTTCCCATAGATGTTAAAAATCTGGTTCAACAGGGAGTCCCAAAAATTTGCCGACTCGCTTCGCTCGCCTCCACATTTCTCTCTTTATTGGGGGTCCTTTTCAGACCACAAATTAGGGGGTATTTTGGCTATACCCCCTTCCGCATCACTGCAGCTAAACCCTTACTAACTTTGATAAATGTACCAGATAATAAGTGAAGCATTTCATTGCATTTTTAATGAAACAAATATTTGCTGAAAAAATAGATTAAATATTTATGATATTTTGCATTACATAACATATTGAATGTGGAAACTATGCATACATTTCTCTAAAATAAGATTTAATTTCAAATTTGTGGATACACTCTACTGAGTAAACCTGAGATCGAAATTCCTGTTCAATTACTTTCTCTTTTCAATTATATTCAGTGATGTGGAAGTGGATATAGTGTTGGACCCTCTGAGAACCACAGAAATGAATAGCCCTAGAAATCGAGTCAGTCATATAACTTATATCATAAAAGTGATGAAAAACGCCATTTTTTATTTAAATTGAGTTTAAATCAAAAATAAATCTTTAATTAGGATAATAAACATACTTAGAACATGCTATTTAACATGCCATTTTTAGATTTGTTTTCAGCTAAAACAAAATAATGATCTCCCATTTCTACTAGAACTTTTGGCAACATTACATTAATTTATATTGACCATGACCAATTTTATTTAATCTCTAATCGAAGTAATATAATTGCTTGAAATTGAAGATAAATTGCTTTTATGTTCTATAATTTTAAAATTTTTCTGAGTTTTTGACCATGGATAATAAACCAAGATTTAGATATCAGTTCTGTTATCGATAACTTTCTGAAACTTCAAAAAATTAGCTGGTGAGCTTTTTGAAGCCTGATATTCTTAATTCTAAGATTAAAACTGACCTTATCCTTCACATTTATCATAAATTTTCTATTGAGTCATAAATTGTGTTCTTCATCAACAAAATTAATTTAGAAAATAGTTTTTACGAAAAAAAAATTTAAAAAATGATAGAAATTTGAATTAAGTTTGGCATAAAAATTACATTTTGAGCCCTCGATACACAAGTAATGTTTGACTAACGCCCTGAAGATTAATTTTCTACACTTTATTTCTTTATTATCAGAAAACAAACTTCAGATAATAAAATAGTTTGTTATTAATATTCATGAAAATACTTGAGTCATATAATCATTTTGGAAATAAGAAGAAAACGTATGATTACCACAAAAAAAGTTTACGTATTCTGTGAACAACAGTTGAAAATCGTTTTCAATTATTAGAACAAAACTCTTCGGGTAATATAAACCGAAATTTAAATCTATTATTACGGGAAAGCAGTAAAGAATGTTATTCAATATAAAAGTAAAGGAATTGGTTCTGTTATAAAATTCCACCAATGGTTGTGCTCTTATGCATACTTAAAGCTTAAGTTACATAACATTCGGTGAATAATGGGCTCTATTTTGCTTCAAATGTTTTGGTTGAGGCCATAAATTAGGGAATCCCTGCTGTGAGTGTTGAAAATCTTGTTTGTTTGTGACGCTAATAATCCGTGTAATATATTGACAATCAATTGTATAACTGTGTTCAGCATTATTTAATTAAATACGCCTGCTCCTTTTAATTGAAAACTCTCCCTAAACTTCAACATTAAAATGTTTCCTGCTTCTTTATGGAAATCTGTCACTACTTCTTTCAACACCACTTCTAATACATTGAATTTCAAATTAATTTCTTTTTTTGTGGTTTAAATCACAAATAATTGAATTCTCTTTTGTCGTCAAAATATAATTTGACGGATATTCTTGAGGTTTCATTTCATATTCAAAATGATTCTTGCAAGAATACAAAAGAACTCCAAACCTGAAAAACATATTCAGACGTTTGGTATGAATTAAGGCGTTGATAGAATCAGCTCAGCATAAAGAAATACCACAATCAAATCTAGATTTTATTATCTTGAATTTCAATTCATTTTTGTGGTTAAATAAAAAAAATGTGATTTCATTTGGTTTGACGACAACTTTTGTGTCACAAATGAAAATATTAATGAAATTCTTTGTTGAATCTAAACGTGAGTGAAATATATGCCATAAAAACGAGTTTATCGCTTAATTAAATTTGGATTACAAAAGATCTCAATTTTTTATGACATCAGACGAAATCATTAAATAACTTAATATTTTTTTAAAATGTTTTTTCACGCTTTTGAATATTTATTGGAAATTATGAGAAATTTAGTCAAAAAAATCCATTAGAATATTATATTTCAAATACTAGTCTCTACTTTCATTTGGATTACATTTATAGATTAAGATGACTAGGATTCACATATTTTCTATATTATTGAATAAATCTTTTCCAAAGGTTGAACTTTTAATCAGGGATTCACAAGGGGGTGATTTTCAAATTGTACCCCCTAATGTCAAATTTTGGGGAAAATACCCTCCCTAAAATAGAGAGCCGGTAGGCCCCCATGTAAAATTTTGCTGCCGCGCAAATTTTCACCAAATTCTATTTATCCCTCTTTAGGGAGTTCGATTACCTTGTGCATCCCTGTTTTTAATTAATTTTGTGAATCTAAATATAATAGTTTTCAAGTATTCATTAAAATCATGAATTAGAACAGAAAGGATTGCGTCCAATATATGGTTCAATATCTTATATTAATTAGGATTTAGACCTCAAGGCTTCGGCGTCGAGTGCAGACCATCTCTCATAGTAGTAATAATGATAAACTTTCTATTATAACAAACAAATTTTCCCTTCGATTTGATCACTAATAAGAGTTTTGTAACAATTATTATTGGCTCAAACTTTATGTCTCTTTAATAATTGAATCCTTCAAAGCTCTTAAGATTATTTCAATTGATTGAATTCACCAAAACTTTTATTGAAATCTTAATCAGAGTAACAACAGGTATAATAATTTTAAATTCTAATAAATTCTCAATTATTTCGATTCAAACTTTCTGTTTATCTCTTAAGTAAGGAAAAAGGTTTTTAATGTCAAATATATTTGAAATTTTAATTAAGTTTAAAATTTTCAAACTCTAAGTGCTTTTCAATTTTCAAATTCAATTATGACTTCTATTGCATTTAAGAATTTAACTTTTAATAGAAGATTCTTAGATATTCTTGAAATATATATAAATTAAATAAATTCTAGACATTCATACATGTACATATGTATTAATTTCTATTAAATCATGTCTCAGTTTACATATCAGTTGAATTAAATGTTATGAAATCTTCTTTTCATAACTTTTTGAATTAAATTATTTTATACTTGAAAAGAGTGTTTACTATTAAATGCTATTATTTTTGAATTTAATATTTGTTAACAAAACTAACAAAACATTATTTGTAATAATAATGAAAATTATTTCATCAAATCTATACAAAAACCTCGTAATAACTATCGCTTTGAATACAAGAAAAGTAAACATAACTTTTATAAGGGATGAGCAAACTACTCGAAATAGGGGGTATTTTCAAAACTTTTACAGAACTAGTATCTGTCCATAGATGTACTTTTAAACTGTCTAAATTTAGAAAAGGCACACACACACAAACTTGCCAAATAATGATCATTCGAAAGAATCTGAAATTTATTCTCAATTCAATGTATTCTGACCTTGGTCATACTTATATCATGATTTTCATTGAATTTTAATTAGAAAATATTTTTAATTCTACTTCTGTTTATGAATTTCATTTTGAGAAGGGTATTACTAATTAAAGTTAGAGTTGAGAGTTATCATGGTAATTACTTACTTTTATTGGTGTCTCATTAGGAAAGTAAATCAGAATCTATTTTAATGACTCAAATCATTATTTTTAATCATCGTCTGATTGGGACATACAGTATGTCACATACATATACTTCTCAATATTTGAAGTGTATTTATTCAAACATTATTTTCCAATAACTTAAGTTTTATTGAGCTTGGTATACTTAACTATCTATAAATAACAGTAATTTTTGAATTTATTCTTATTTTTATATGGATTTAAATGAATATCAAAATTATATAAAACATTCGTTTCGTTTATAGTTTATATATATAGCTATCGATTAAACAAAATTAGATTCCAATATAAAACTTATTTTCATATTTGCTTGATGAATTATATAAAATAATTGACTTAAGGGAACTCCATAATGATTGAAAGCATCCATTTTAATAAACATACACTGAAATAATTAAGGATACAAATCGATTGACTCAAACCAATTGTTGTCCGCAAAACTTTATAAATAAGCTTAAAATATAATTGAGTTAACACTTATCCCATAATCCCTTCACAATATATATATATAATTCAATAAATTGTTTTCTATTTTGAACCTTTATTTTAATTTTCTTAATTAAGGAGAGAGTCATCTTTTTAATGAAAATATCTGAACGAATAAAATTATAATTAAAAGATTAAGATCTCTAATAAATAATTATTATTCGGTTTATAATTTTATGGCTTAAAGAGCTTATGACTAAACAAGGATTATTTAGACCACAAAATCCTTTGGATTTCATCCTTTTATTTCTACTATTTTTAGCAAAATTTAATTGAAAATAAAATTGTAAGAGGAAATTGCAAGAGTATTGTTTTAAATACCTATAGATTGAGATCATTGAATATTATATCAAATATGAAAAACATAATTAAACTTTTGTTCGAATTTACAATTATTTATAAGAAAACATATTATCGTATTCTCTATAAATAGTACCTGGGTTCTAAAAGCAAAATTTTGAAAAATATTATGATCAAGGATTTAAAACAATCTTGATCAAATTTTGCATAGAGGACCATATGAATTAAATATTGGTCCATGATGATAACGAGGAAGTTTGCTGAACAAATTAATTACTTAATGATTTTACAGAATATCCCATAAACTACTTTATAAAACTATATGTTCTTTAATCTTGAGATTCTTCAGACCACCTTTATCAGATTTGTTACATAAGACCAGTGAACCTAAATGAGAGAGAATACGGTACAAATCGTTAAAAATCTTTTTACACAAAGAATTAGCTTTTCATTAATATCTTTTGAATTCTTTGAATTTAGTTTTGAAATGTATTAACACATTTAAGAGCAAAGAATTCTCAATGCATTCAATTGAAAATAAAATAATTTTTTTTATTTAATGAAAACAGTTCTGCAATAAGTTATAGAAAATAATAAAGAAGTGAATGACAATTGTTCGTTGGGTTTAATGTCTTTTAAAAATGATCCCAATTTAGGAGATGAGACACAGTTCGCAACACTAGACTCGGAAAATCGTTTTAAGTCAGCACTTTTTTTATCGATCAGTCGATCCCTGTCTTCATTGAATTTCATAGTTTGAAACAAAAGCCAAACAATATATAAAACCATTTTTTATATAAAATTTAATTTATTTATTAAGCCATGTTCCCGACATCAGGATTGAATCCTCTTTCTGATCCACTTGGATTAAAAATGATGTCGCGAACAGGATTGGGATTGGATTGAATCCTCTTTTTCAATCCACCTGAAAAGGGAGATTGAATCCACATTTTCAATCCAATCCTGTTGCAAAAATATGTGGCGAACGAGATTCTGAATCTTTTTAATTGAATTGAAATTTTAAATAAATGTCATTCTGAAAAAGTGGATTCAATCCAATCCTTATTCCTACTTTTGTCGCGAACGCGAAATGAATAATCTTTTCAATCCTTATTTCACCCAATCCTATCCGGATTGATGTCGGGAACATGGCTTTACTTAAAATAATGTTGCTAGTTTCTATAATCTAGAATCTAAATCATTCAATGTTTGATCGATATTCCTATTTATAAAACGCCTGACCTTTAGAACCTACCTTTTAAAAGACGCTTTTGTTCAGACTTGGTCAAGGGTGACTTTTTGAAATGACTTTTTATGTCACCCCTTATATTTAAAAAGTTCAGAAAATCACTCTATATTTTAGAGTGGAGGACATTGACCATACCTCTTTTTATAAGTTTCATCAAGATTAATGTTACCTTCAATTCGATCTGTTTTTGCTTCATTTATAACCAGTGATGCCCAGGTGTGGGGAAAAGCCAAAATCTCGACTTGAACATTGTGCATCACTGTTTATATAATAATATCTATTTTAATTTAAATAAATGTGATATTCAATATTTTTTTTTTGGTTTTGATAAACAATATTAGAGAAAATAAAATCCAATTTCAAGTCTATAAATATTTTTCATTAATAATGAAAATAAGAGAAATATTCGCACTTCCGATGTCATCGCTTAACCTTAAAAATATTTCGAAATCTGTTTTTAGATTTATTTTTGAAATATAGTTACATTTATATCATTTATTATTATTATGCAAAGCGTTTGTCTTTTAGTTATGCAAATAATTTAGATTTTATCCGTCACGTCTTTATTTAGAAGCATTACAGGCATAATAAGTTGTAATCTGGATTATTTCAAATTTATTATTTTATTTAATATTCAAAGCAGTGGCAGAATTTTTTGAATGATTTTTGAGTTATTTGTAGCTCATGTTGTTCTGTGTTGTATTATATGCTGTTCTTCGCCAAATTTAATCTTTGCCGGCAAATGCTTTTTTGTTCGTTTCACAGATTTTTATATTTGAATTTTTAATTTAAAATAAGATTAATTGCATTCGTATCTGAATTAATGGATTCTTTGCCTAAAATTCAATATTTAATGAATTTTTGAAACTAAAGCCCAAATGAAATGAAGTAATAAATATTATTTCGTACTCAAGTCTTGTGTCATATGATCTCCAAAATCGATATTTCATTTCTTAGGGCCTCTGATTGAGGGAAACACTATTTCAACCAAATTTATAAATCATTCTAAAAATTCTTTTGACTCAATAAATGAAAAATTTTATGAATTTTATTTAAATATATTCTAAATCAATATTGGAAAAAAGGTATTAAATTTTATAAAGTCAATTGTGAATATCGATTAATTGTCTAAGATTAGAATTCGATCCATATTTGATTATAACTGAAAAGAGAGTCACTTATATTGACATTTGTTTTCAAGAATCAAAGCATAAAATCACCAAAAATTAGTCATTCACTCAATTCTTTACAAAAATCAACAACAGATGGACAAAGTTTTGCTGAAATTTCAATAACATGCTAATTATGAATTTTGTTAATGAACATGCAGAATTAATATAGAGTTCAATGAACATTAGAATTTGATTTGAATTCCAATATTTGCGAAATCATTAAAATCAATTAAATTTATTCTGATTCCACCCATGTCTGAGAAATTTACATTTTTAGTCACGAATTCTCAGTTTCAGAATATTTTAGATATTAATTTTAGTGGATTTCAAATGTCTTTTTTTATATTTATTCTGAGTTTTTATATAATATTCCTATAAAAACATTTGAAGAGAAAAGTGACTTTCATTCGAGTTTTTCATAATTGCTTTAATGGATAGGAAACGCCTTTCATATCAATTAAATATTTGTTAGTTTTGTGATCGAAATCAGAATCTCTTAGGAATTAATCTTCAAAAGGTTCTGACTTTTCATTAATTATTCGTTTGTTTTCGAATAATTTTTACGATAAAGACATTGAAAATAATTAATGAGTTGTGAATATCTCTCGATTAACATTTGTATAAAATTTTTCATATATAATGAACTTTTCTTTAGTAGAAATAATTGCATGTTCACATTTAACCTTTTCAATATGTTTACTTGCTTATTTCACAAATATTAGCAAATATTGAATATTCATTTCAAATATTAAAGAATAAAATATAAATTAAATTTATTTTTATGCTATAGTTTCGATGTGGACGATGCCGGATCTCCAAACCGTAATTTACTGGATGCTACCAGCCCCTCATCGGGTCTTATTCTTCAAAATATGCCGACGAGGAGGGAGTCATTTCTGTATCGGTCTGATAGCGAATTTGAAATATCACCGAAATCTGCTTCAAGACATTCATCGATTGGAAGCGGAGAGTCGTAAGTGTTTTGACATATTTGCCATATTTTTTGCAGACAATTGTCAATTAGATTGAAATTTCAAATTATATAAAAGCAAATATTTAATCATATTTGCGACAATCGATCGTCTTTTCAATTATATATATATTTATATGAGAATAGAGTTATAATTCTGGACTCAAACACAGAATAATTTAAAGCGAATTCAGTGCTCTCTATATTTTGTGAAAAGATTTACAGATTTGAAGCTATTCCTCAAATCGATATCTCTGCCAAAAGTAATGGTCTGGTTTTGTAGAATCACAGCATTGGTTATAAGAGCTGTTCCTCTAATAGAGAACCATCTCTGCAATTGCGTCAACCATTTGCGTCATTTCAATACCAAAGAGAGACTGAATTATATGAAAAGCAAAATAGAGAGCGATATTCATAAAACATTTTGTTGACTCAGAATTTGATGCGAATCTCAAATATATTTTTCATTCAAATGTTTTTAAAGAACTTTTTAAAGATTAATAAAGGATTTTATCTCTTATTAAAGTACTTTAACTGAATTAAAAATTGCAAAGCCTTTCATTAGAGGGCTTTTAATTTTGGAAAAAAGCAAATCCTTAAGACTAGAAAATCCGATCGAAAATTTGAAGTTTTTTTTACTGATTTTCAAACTTATAAAAGCCCTTAATTACAACATTCAATAAATTCTGTGTTCAAGATATTTGAAGTCGAAAATAAAATATCGATCATCGCTTGCATTACGTTTAATAGTAGTACTTATTTGTTGTCGAAGTCATTCAATTAAAGAATTGTGGAAAATACCAATTTTTGCTATTTTTGCGAATAAATATATCTTTTATATCCAATAATAAATGACATGACTATTGCTTAACTCAATAATGATCTGCTTTTAATGATTTTCTGAATTTCATTACAAATAAACATTACTTTCAACCATAAAATCTATAACTAATATAAGAAAACTGTTTTTGACTTTCGATTAATCGCTTTCTAGTTTTACATCGATTACAATTTTTAACAAAAAATAGATTCTTTTGACTTAAAGTGGAGTTTGTGACACAAATCTGTCGATCATTATTCACTGTCAGGCTCTATACCTGAGCCTTAACTAAAACTACTGATACTATGTATACCGAAAATAAGTAGTGCATGAATTTTCGTTATTAAGCTATTCTCTGATCTCTAATGTCGTGAATAAATTGAAAATGTTATGTTAAATCTTGGCCCTTCTATTTTCAATCAAAGCTCTCTCTCTCTCTCTCTCTCTCTCTCTCTCTCTCTCTCTCTCTCTCTCTCTC